>JAOWBP010002392.1:58138527-58153470 GCA_028571105.1 Tragopan temminckii
GGCATCCACAACCTCCTTGGGCAACCTGTTCCAGTGCTTCACCACCCTCTGAGTGAAAAACTTCCTCCTAATATCTATCCTAATCCTCCCCTGTCTCAGTTTAAAACCATTCCCCCTTGTCCTGTCACTATCCACCCTCATAAACAGCTGGTCCCCCTCCTGTTTATGTGCTCCTTTCAAGTACTGGAAGGCCACAATGAGGTCTCTCTCTTTCAGAGTCCTTGCATTTCACCTGTGCACCAGGCGTGCTCCTGGATGCCTTGGTGAAGACCATACATCCCATACTGAATATCATACGGGTTGGTTGGTTGGATATTTTTTTTTTTGGCAGCAGAGTATTTTTTGGTGCTTTGTAGCCCAGCTGCAGTGGGACTGCCTCTCTGGTTTGCTTAGAATCGTTAAGGTTGGAAAAGACCTCTAAGATCATCAGCCCCAACCCATCCCCATCATGCCCACTATGTCACATCTCTGTGGTTCTTGAACACCTCCAAGGATGGTGACCCCACCACCTCCCTGGGCAGCTGTGCCACTGCATCACCACTCTTTAGGAACATAAATCTTTTCTAATAATTCCAGCCTGCACCTCCCATGGTACAACTTGAAGCCATCACCTCTTGTCCAGGCTGGGATGCCATCGGCCTTCTTGGCCACCTGAGCACACTGCTGGCTCATCATGCTCAGCATCAACACCAACCTTTTCCTCCATACAGCTTCCCAGCTGCTCTGCCCCACTCCTGAAGCACTACATGGGGTTGTTGTGACTGTGCACCCCGCTTGTGAATGTGGCCACGTGTCAGAGCAATCGCAGCGGTGCTGATGGTGCTAAGCTCAGCGTGGGCAGCTCCAAATCTGTGCCTGTTTCTGGATGCATGCCTGCTCGTTGGTGTGTGCTGAGCAGCGTGCTGGTTTCGCTGTAGCACAGTCTGTGTTTATGTTGAGCAATGAGAGCTGGCTGTGAATGAATGAGCTGCATTTGTGGCTTTGGAGCTGTGGCAGCAACCAGAGTGTGATCACAGAAACCCACGTGGAGAGGATGGCCTGTGATCCCTGCCCTGACCCAAAGCTGTGATCAGTGGTCATCAGCTCTGCTTCTGCCCTGGTTACACGTAGGAGACCTCTGTGTTTACTGTGGCTGCAGTTTTGATAGCAAAACTCGAAACTATTGTGTGTGGGTTGGGTTTCAGTGTAGGAAGCCCTGGTGGCTACTGTAACAAACATTGAGGTTGGCCACCTGCTAAAAATGGTGGTGGGGACAGTTTGTTTCCACCCTGTCTGGCTGGAATGCCCTTTTTATTCTGCATACAGACAGATTGCTTCCTTCAGCATCAAGTCCTCTCTATTCCGGGATAATTTGTTGTCCTAATTTCCTCCTGTTGAAGCAGCTCCATTTTGTGTGCAGTAATTAACGTTAATTTGGGCCCGAGATGGAACACAAGTGTTCTGCAGCTTCAGAAGCGTTGACGAGAACGTAACCTCTGCCTCCTGCATGAGTCAGGTTGTACCACGCCATCTCCTGCAACTCTAAAGCAAAATTAGATCCTGTATGCAAGACCAAAGGCAGACACTGCAGGTGGGAGGGAGCAGGAGGTGGAGCTGAGGGCATATTTGGGAGGGAGAACCACGTTCCTGTGTCTTCTGGTTAGACAGCCCTGATCTCTTTTCATTTGCTTGCCAAATTCCTTCCCCTGAAATTAGCCTGTGTTTGACAAAGGGGAGGTGCAGGCATCCTTCCTGGCTTCCACTGCATTGACCCGTGAAGCACAGATGAATAGCACCACACTGTGCTGGTAGGTTCATTGTTGCTGCTGCAGGTAGTGAGTGCAGAGCATCATCCTGCATCCCTAGTTGGAATAGGAGATGCCTAAGAACCCCAACAGCCATGGGATGTGCTGCAACTGAGATCACAGAATCACAGTATGGTTGGGTTGGAAGGGACTTTAAATCCCACCCAATCCCTGCTATGGGCTGGTTGCCCCCCATGAGATCCATAGCCTTGGGCATCTCCAGGGATGAGGCACCCACAGCTCTCTGGGCAGCAATGCCAGGGCCTCACTGCACTCTGAGTGAAATACTTCCCCCTAACATCTAATTTAAACCTCCCTCTTTTAGTTTGAATGGGTACTGAGGAACGTTAAGACCCATATCTATAACTTGGGGGTCTGAAACATTGGCCACTCTTAGCACCCTCTTACTGATCTACCTTAGAGGCCAAATTGGAGAGGTGCTGAGGAGCTGTGCCAGCACACCAGTCTGAAGAGGAGAGTTTGACGTGTTCAAGCTTGTGGGCTCTGTGTATCCACATGAAGCAATAGGTGACAGGAAGCCTCAGTTCAGGTATGAGCAGTGAATCAATCAGCACTGGGTTGTGCTGCAGCTGAGTGTGCCTCCTCTTTTTGGTGGCTGCCTTCCCATATCACGCCTGCTGTTTCGAAATAACCTCTCAGAGTCAGGATTGTCGGGATGATCTCAAGCCCAAGGGTTTAGCTCAGTCTGGTCTCCACCCCACCAGCAGTGACCTTGCCCTGGGGCCAGCTGAGGTTCCTGGGGCACGTGGCTCAGCTGCAAGAGGTCGGAGGTCTCTGGGGTTTGCCCATATGCTTGCCCTCATTGAGTGCTTGTGCAAGAAATTAGGGTCTCCTGACTACAGGTAACGTGGAGAGGGTTCCCTAGGCTTGTATCAAGCATCCCCAGCATCCAGTTTTTCTTCTTTTTTTGCTCTTTGCAGCATGCTGCCTGGTGTACGCACACATTCTTGCCTTTACCTTTGTGGGAAGATCAGTGATCAGTGGTGATGTGTATGGGATGGGCTGAAAGGAAGTAGCTTTGGGGCTTTTTGGGATATTGCTGCCCTTGGGAACACTGATAACAGCTGCAGTTCTGTGATGGGGCTGCGTGATGAGCCTCACAGTGCTTGCAAAGGGATCCTCCTTTCTCTCTGTGTTTGTGTGGGGTCCATCCCTTGCTTGAGATCCTGCTGTTCAGAGTCAGTGTCTTGATTTGCACTCTGGGAATTTCAAACACTTCATTCACAAATTGCAGCTGGCTGAGGGGTGCTATTACTAATTTGTGTTAGTAAATTACGTCATAGTTCATGTTAGAGAGCTTTCTGCAGCCAGGAAATCTGTTCCTGGCCTCGATGTGCGTTACACCAGTCTGAAGTCCTGCTATTAATCACAGCAATGGCTTGCACGCAGCCGGGCGTCTCTTAGCTCACCCTCTGAAACAGCAATCTTGTCCTTGTGGGCTTTCTGATAAGCAAGGTTGTGATAACTGATGATGTGAGCCAAGGAGAGGTGGAGAAGGTTTTCAGTTTACTCAGCCCTATCCGTGGAGAAGGTGGAGGAAGGAGTGACGTGGCCAAGTGATGTCCCTGCTGCATCTTCACACCCACCTCCTAGAAGGTGCTAACACCACAAACAACGAGCCTGAATGATGAATGTGAGATGAATAGAAATGAGTTGGGAATGAATAATAAATCGGAAAGCACAGATAATCCTCAAGATTTTCTCTTGAGGGGACTTTAAACCTATTTAGTTACAGACAGAGAGATGTTTTTAATCCCAGTTGCCGTGTAGAATTTGCATTTTCATTCAGATGGCAGGTTGGGAAGCCCTGGCTCAGTGGTGGGGGCTTGCTGTTAGGCACTGGTAGCTGGAAAACAGTTGGTGAGCCTTGGTTTCTGAGGTTAAATTATTTTCTAAGGTTATGTAGGGGAGAAATGGGAAAACTGTTTTCACGATCAGCATTGTTTTACTTTGAGGTTTTGTGTATAGTTCTACTACATTGTGATTTTGCTCCTCTCAGTCTTCCAACATCTTTCTACAGGGCAGTGGATCTGTGTATTCCTGTTCGTTTTTCCATTGGTTTAACCTTTGGAGGTACGTTTTTGTGTGTAGATTGGAACAGTTCGGTTCTCACCTTTTGATAGTTTGATTCAGTTTGGGACAGAATCCTTAAAATCACTTTTTATAGCATTTCAGGTTGCTTTGTTAACGTGCTTTGCAGTGCAGCTCCCCCAGCAATTGCTGACATGAGGATTCTGTGCTGTGTGTACTGGGAACTTGTTGCAGCCCAGCAGGTCAAGGAACACTATGTACAACAGAGATTTAATGGATCTGGTTGCTGAAATCTTGTCTGCCAAAATGCCATCCTCTTGCATTGGAGATGTATTGCTGGACCACTGCGATGGCCTCTTTATATTTTGTATTGAATTTTTTCTTGCTTTGCTGCTTCATTAAGGCAATGCAGCTTCATAACTGCAAGTAATTAATGACAACCGTGGACATTACCCAAAGACCAGCTTTAACTGATACATGGAGGTCTTTTCCCCATTTCCATCCAACACAGAAAGATCTTCTCATGGTAACTGTGCCATGCCAGTGGTGGCTGTGCCTGGTCCTATCCTACAGGTGATGCTGCCCATGTCACTTCAGCCTCTATTGCCACCCTCACTGAAGCTGTCCCTGGAGACCCTGCACATAGCACAGGGGTTGAAACCAGATAAGCATTGTGGTCCTTTTCAACCCAGGCCATTCTATGATTCCGTGAACTGTCCAACCTGCTGAAGGAACGGGAACTGCTGAAATAACAGGACTGGAGCATTCTTGCCTCTTTATCTCCCTTCTCCAGCATCTCCAATGGCACGAAGCCGCAGAATCACAAATTCTCCCTCCCAGGGAGATGTTTTTTGGCTGTGACGATGTTAAGAGGTTTTTCCCCTGTCCTTTGATCCTATGGACTGGCTGCCATCCTTGGGATGCGGGTAATACTGACAGCATGCCAGAACTTGTGTGATTCCAGAGTAACAGGCTGGGCAATTGCTTTGTGTGAGATGGAGGATGGGGGCATGGTTTCAGACTAAAAGAGGAGAGATTTAGATTGAATACAAGAAAAAAGTTTTTTAGATAAGGATGGTGAAGCACTGGAACAGGTTGCCTTCCTCAGACTGCGGCACAAGCTCATCTCTTGAGCTTGGACTGCCAACTCGTGTCTCTGCATTCTAAGAGCTGTCCCATCAGTTCCTTTTGTCCAAGGTAAGATGGTTTTTCAAGTACCCGTCGAATGAGTCTTTTGGGGACCTTTTGGAGCTCTTTGGTGTTCTTCAGCCAGTTTTCATGCTTACCCTGCAGCCCCAGTTTATCTGTAGTCATTTCGTGTGCGGTTACAAATCACCCCATCAGACTCTAGTGTTGGGTGTTACGTTGGAATCAATTTTCTCATTCCTGATAGCTGTTCTTCAACTGTTTTTGGAAGCTGGGACCTGGTTTGCTTTGAAGAAAGCAGTACACTGGATTAAATGCTCCAAAGCCTATGAAGAATTTGAACTATCTGAACTGCATTCTCCCTTTGGATGTTCTGAAAGTTGTTTCTGTATTGGACATGACTTCGAACACCATCTCTGTGCTGATTCCAGCTGTAGAAGCATTTGGCAGAAGGGAGAGGCCTGGTGCATTGGAAAGTAATGGTATGGGGAAAAAGAAAAGAGCCACTTGAATGCATTTCTGAGCACAGGTTTGGTCTGTCTAATTTGGACCTAGCTTAGAAATGCCTGGTTTTCCTTCCCTCTTTGCTCCAGCTGCCAAACCCTTCCTCCTCACTCTGTCTTGAACTCCAGGTCTGCAAATGGGACTACAGAAGATGCTGTGAATCCATTTTCATCCATTTTTACCTCCGGCTCTGAGCTGTTCTTGGATCCTGCCTCCCCATTGAGTTCTTGAGCACGTGTCCATGGCCAAGAGCCAAACGAAGATCTTGTAATGAGGTATCTACAGGCAGAAAGTTTGGCAGTACCCATCTGGCCCTTTCTTTGCCCATTCTCCTTTGCTTTCAAGAACCTATTCCATAAATTGTGTTCACAAAAATCACACTTGCGTTGAGCACTTGCTCACTTCATTCTTCTACTTGTAGTTTTCCTCTGAGCAGTGTTGTTTCTTAGCACCTTCAAGTGCAAAGCCTAGTTGTCAAGTCTTGCCTGGCTTCAAACAGAGGAGCTGAAAATCCTTAATATTCCCTTCTTCGAGCTCTCTTCCATGAACTCTCCTGCCCTTGCCATTGTGCTCTCATTTATTGATGCCTGCCTTATCTGCAGGCTTTTGTGCCTAGGGAGGGGCTGGGGTGAGTATTCCTGCTGGATCAGACCAGTCTGCTTGCTGTCTGGGGAGGGAAGGATGCAAAATTAAAAATGAATTTGTGCTTCTCTGGTTGCTGGAGTTCTGGCTTTTGAAATACACTAAGCCTCACATCTCTTCCTTGGAGAAGATGTCTAATGCCTAACGACGCCGCTGCTTCCCACTCGAGCCGCCTAATGCTTGATATGAAAGAGATTTACTTATTCTGAAGTGGGGCTCATTCAGTTCCATTTATATAATGGGCAGCTGAAAAAGCAACACTTCTCCTTTTTTTCCTAGCAGACAACATACTGCGGAGGATTCATTATTAATAATAAGATGCTAAACCTTGTCATCCTTGAAGGCCAGACGTGGCTGATTTCAGCGATTTACTCCTGTGCTGTGACCTCCTCTTGCCACCAGCTGAGCCTATTTCACCGTTGATATTTGTGCTTAATATTTGCACTTTCTACTTAATAACTGTGGGTCAAGCCCTGTCTCATCATAGTGAGGTGTTCTCCTCTTTTAAAACGGAGAAGGGGCTTGGTGGAGTTCAGGCACACCATCGCTGCTTCATTAGTTAATTCTCAGTGGAGCAGGCAGTGCTATTTCCCCACTGTCAAGAGGAAATTAAGGTGTGTGAAGAGCTGATAAGCTGTCACATGGCAAAGATGAGATGGAGTAAGATTGAGGCATTCGTGGTTTGGAAAGATTGCTTTGTTGTTCCATCCATCCTGTACGTGTTGGACCACGTCTGGCACAGGGTGGGACAGCCTGGGCATGGGGAGCTGGGGAAGGGAGCACTCGTGGTGGTTGCATCCTTTGGTTTTTGGATATCCAGTGTGATGGGGCTCTGAGTGAGCTGCGGCAGAACGTGTGACCCTGATGGGTGCCCCGACCGCCTGACTTTCTGTCCTTTTGGTAGAAAATGTGGAAACCAGATGTGACCCAACAATGCTATCTTGTTTAACTATTTAGATCCAGATGTTTCCAGCTTGTAGTGGTAATTTGCACTTAGGGTTATCCAAGAGCTAAATCTTGCAAGATGCTTGCAGCCTTTGTATCCAGGAAGAGGAGTCAAAGCTACTTTAACTTCGGTCTTCTGTTTCATGACTTTCCTCAGTCAAACATCTCTTGCATCCACTTAAGCAAGAATTTCTGCATCCAAAGGAGATGTGAGTCTAAAAATCTCCTTTATGTAGGTAAGATTTTACTTCACTAACTGGATGAGAAGATAGAAAAGCAAGAGAAAAAAAGTCTGCTTTAAAAGTAGTGAGCATTTCAGGGTAAGTACTTCTCAAGGGCCTTGCATCATGTGCTTTTTAAGACCACATGGATGGCTTTCTGTAAGGGATGCTTTTCCCTAGAGGCTGCACATGCCTTTCCTGCATTTTATTGGCGTGTGAACACTGAGCTCTGAAAGACTTGTATTAATTTTTCTAACTCCATTTGAAAAGCAAGCTGTTCTTCCAGCCTCCTGCAGCAGAATCTGTGTGACAGGAGATGCTGCAGTCAGGCTGCCCTGATAATTGCATTTTTAATGTGAAAGACAGAACAGAGCTTAAAATTCTCATCCTTGACAGGCTCTGCAGGGACGAAAGGTAGTTAAAAAGCAAAACCAAAAAAAAAAAAAAAAAGAAGCAAAAAAAACCCACATTACTTTTGACATTTGAAATTGGTCTGGGCAGAACATTAGGAAACAACATACTCTAGGGGACAGGATGATCTAATACATCTGACTTTAAAGAAACAAGCTCCCATGGAAACTTGTTTCTGTGCCTATTCCAAAGCACTGGCTGCTGCCCTGGTTCCCCCCTGTACCAGCTCAAAGTAGTCACCCAGTTCTGGTTAAACTTCTCTTGTGCCTGTGTGCATTGTTATACAGTAGAAGCTTACCTGGCATTGACTCTATCCTTTCTGCCTCTTGAGCCTTTAAGGCTGCTTTCATTAAGTTCACCCATAACAATGAAACCCTACATCTTCCTGACCTGAGAAGAACCAAAGAACTGCCATCTCCAGCAGACTGAGTTGTACTGGTATTTGGGTTTTTAACTGGGATAAATGACTCAGCCTGTCTGTGAGCACATCAGGACTATCAGCAACACTTGGTCAATGGTTTCCTCTTGTTCTGGAGGCCTGTGAGTGACCATAGAAATTGCCCTTGCTTCTTTCCTAGTGCTTGTTATGAAGTGTGTGTTTCCAGCTTGCAAAACTGTGGAAAAAGAGGGAAGAGTGCTCTGCTAGGCTGTACAGGTTTCAGGGGCAAGTTTTCTGTTCCCTATGCTCTTGACCCCAAGTGCTGCGTTGGGGATTGGAGCTTGATGATCCTTGAGGTCCCTTCCAACCCAAGCCATTCTATGATTTTAAGTCTCAGAACTTATAGATGTAAAACCTCTCAACAAGTAGTAATGGGACACAGCAATTTTTTGTTCTTGCCATTTTTTAGAGGAGCATGGATGGTGCTTTTATACACAACTTGCCATTTACTGAACTTATTTATGTGTTTCTCGTAGCATGCCTGGATCTCAGCACACTTGCTGCAGTCGTGATGTTAAGCTGACTGCACCTCCTCCTGACCTCTTTTCCATTTCCTTTCAAGTTGCAGAGCAGCTTAATTGTGTTGCTGCTGATGCTTGGTGTTCTCCATCTCACATCTTGTCTTGCCTCCTCCGCCGACCTGTGCCTCGATTGGGTTTCCTGCTTCCTCGGTTTTGTTACTCATCTGTTCCTTTTTGTTGAGACTTTTAGGGCACAGAATCATAAAATCATAGGGCATGTGTTTGTGGGAGTGTCTGAGTGCTTCGTGCTGGTGGGACTCTGTGCTTTGTGTCTTCTCTGCCATTCATTTCCAGGAGGAGCACCGGGAAGACACAAGGATGAAACCCTTGTCTAAAGCTGACCTTTGGGAGTTGTAACTCTAAGTGCTGACCATAGGGAGGTACAGCTACTTCACAAATAAATCATTATAAATCATCCTTTACTCCAGCACTTCATTTGAGTTGATTGCAAAGTCACTTAAAGCGCGACAGAGTAAATAATGTCAGCATTTATGAGGTTATGGCCCTGCAGGAAGATAAGCACTTATCTAGGGCCGTGGAGAGCATCTGGCTGTGAAGAGTTATGGCAAACTCAGATAGAAATATTGTGTTTGTAGGCTTTGGGGGACCATCCTTTGCACACAGGACAGTGGTATCTTCAGTTGTTCATCCCTTCTTCCTATAAGAACATAAGGGTTTGTGGTGATGCCATCGGGGAACATATGTGCCCGGGTGCTGAAGGCACGCCATCAGCTTGTCAGCATGCGAGAATATCCGTATGGAAAAGGGTGCTTGTGGATATGGGAAACATCGTGACTGAAGTCAAAGCAGATGGGATGCACAGACTAAACCAGCCTGTCGAGTTTGTGCTTTATTAATTAGACATGTTATCAAGAGTCATCTGTATTTTCTTTCCTCTTCTCTTTTCAAACCAGTTCTTCTGCTTCTTTGCCCGCCGAGTACTAATGAGGAGCAGAGTTTGAGTCTGGAAGATTTGTATGGCAGTGCTTGTTTGTATCAGTGTGTATGAACACTGGAACCCAGGGTGAGAGCTCAGGGGAGTTCTGAGTTGCAGGCATCGTCAGACTTGAGCTGATGGTGCTGTCTCTGTAGCATCCTCCCCTACACGCCGTCACCTCCATGCATTGGGGTGAGCTGTGCAAGTTGCTCTAGGATGTTTTGCATGTTAGAATCTTATGTGGATGGCTCCAGGTTGTGCCCAGTACCTCTAGGCATGGCGCTAGGCAGCACTGACAGAGCCCAGTCCATCCCCTTGCACCTCCATGTTGGGATGTGTGGCCATGGGTGGGATCCCCCTGAGCCTCCCCTGCGGCAGAGCTGCTCCAGACCCTGCAGCACCTCGGTGGCCCTACACTGGGCTCTCTCCTGTATGTTTAGCCCATCTAGTACTGAAAATGAATTGGTGGGTCTTAGATCTGGTCTGTCCTGAGCATCGGGTGCATACTAGTTTTTAGGAGCTGAATATGGAACAGCTGGGAGCTGGGGATCGATGCTGCCTTTTGAATTTCCATCACCCAGAAGTGTTCACAGGTTGGTATCTGTATCTTAAATGGCAGTGCCACTTATCTGCTTGCAGAAGGTGACATGGATCATAAAACCCTTTGAGTGTGGCCTGACCACATCTAATGTGGGAGCTGCTGAGACCTCACAAAGCCAACGCTGGCTGAGGGAAGCACATTTCAGACCCACACTTTGGAGACGTGGTTTAGTGGGCACGGTGGTGATGGGTTGATGATTGCACATGATGGTCTTAGAGATTTTTCCGAACCTTAATGAATCTGTGATTTGTTTCCCAGCCTGCTTGTTAGAGGGGATTCTTCTCATCAGCCCCTGATGGGTGGGAAGTGGCTGTCCATGGCCGGTGTGGCAGCTGGCTGTGATGCTGCACAGATCCCTTCCAGCAGGACAAGGAGTGGCTGTGTCCAGACTCTTCCCTTGCATACACCTCTAATGTATCTTCCCCTTGAAGTCCTTTCCCCAGGTGTGCGTGCCTTTGTGCCTGCACAGCGTTTCCCTTGTTAATAGGATGCTGTTGGCTTCCATCGGTGAGTTAATTGGGTCCCTGGGTGTGGGGATATTTCCTGCTGCTGTCTTTTTTTTTTTTTTTTCTCTGAGGCTCTGCATCCACCTCGGGTGCTTTGCTGCTGGTGGAGATGCGTGGTGCTTCATTATCTGCTGAGCCTGAAGGCAGCAAAGGTTAAGTCACAGCTAACCCTCCGGGACTGCCTGCAGGCTGGGGGGCTCATGCTCAGAGTCACTTTAATTGCAGCACATTTATTGTGATTACTGTAAACAGAGCAGGAGCTCTGTAACCCCCTTTACAAGCTTCATCCTCAGCTGAAAAAAACTGAGTCAGATGCTTTCTCTTCAACTTGTTTCAGACTTGAGTAACTTGGCTTCTAACATGTGTTTGAGGTTGATTCTTGCATCTGAAAGCAAGCAGCCCTGTTGCTAGGGGGAGGGAAAAGCCTCTGGAACGCTTATCTTCAGCAGTCCAAAACTGTAGATAACATTGAGTCACTGTTGAAAGCCTCAAAGCAAAACAGATGTTGGGTTTCTAGTGACTAAGTATTAAGGGTGCAAGATGAGCATCGTGTGTCTAGTTTTAACTGAAGTGTTTAATTTGTGGTTGGCAGCTTAGGCAGAGCATGAGCAAACAAGGTGCCAGGCAATAACAAGAGCCGGGGAATATCTAAAATGAAACCTGTGAGGAGTCCTGAGAAAGAGGAGCATCCCCAGGATTCCTTCCTGGATGGGTGCATTAACCCTGTGTATTTTGTGATGTAGAAACTTGCATGGTTGGCTGCTTAGCATCGTGGCATTGGAAAGGATGGCTGAGCCATCGATTCTCCCAGCTCATGGGGACAGCAGGGCTCCGTCCTGGGGCTCTAGCAGAGCTTAGCTGCACATATAGTTGGCTTTTGAGATCTCTTTTCTGATGGTGCCTTCCTCTGTGGGTTTTCTTGGGAGCTTATAAGCTGAGCTTTTAATCTTTCATCCGACTTAAGGGTAAAGGAGCAGACATCAGCCCTTTTTGGCGCCTTATTTCGTTTCATTCTTCCATTTAATTGTTCTTGATTGGGCTCTTAAGACTTTCTCTGCCAAAATCAGGAAGCTGCAAATTAAAATAATTATCATGGTGATGGAAGCAGAGAGGCCAGCAGGTTCCAAGCCTCTGTGCAGAGATGTGATTTGAGTCTGACCTGCTCTCCTGGGACACACTGGCCTTCAAGGGTTAATTTTACTTCCAACTTGTGACCGTGAGTAATCTATTTGTGCTGGCGGGGTTGGTCTCTTCTTCCAGTTAACTGTGATGACAGAGGATGGCTTCAAGTTGTCCCACTTGAGAGTCAGGGAGAGTCAGATTGGATATGAGGAAAAACCTCTCTTCCAAAAGGTGTTCACTGACACAGCTCTCCAAAGGGTGATGGAGTCACCATCCCTGGAGGTGTTCCAGACCCGTGGAGACGTGGCACTGAGGGACGTGGTCAGTGGACATGAGTGGGGTGGGTTGGGGTTGGACTGGGTGTTCTTAGAGGCCTTTTCCAACCTTAGTGACTCTGTGACACAGGGAGATTCAGGTCTCTCTGAAGGATACGGCGATGGGTTGAACCTTCTGTGGGGAGATGAGTAGCTGCATAAATCCAGCTAAATTTGAATCACAGAGCACCTCATGATCACAGCTGGTTGTTGGATGCAGTGGTGTACAAACAAGAAATGGCCAGATAATTGCTCTCTTGCTTCTCTGAATTAACTTTTTTTTTAAAATTTCTACCTGCCACTGTGAACGCTGGGATGGTTTTTAAGCAAAGCTCTTTCAAAATGGCATTTTTAGTGCTTTTTGTTAAGAGTGGAAGGAGGGACAGAGCCCTCCACTTTAGCAGCAGTAATCTATCTCTCACAAGTTGTGATCTGTGTGCCCACCTACCACTGAAACCCAAACAAAACAGAGATTCATGCAAGGACAGGAAGCGTTTTGGGTGTAATTGTTGGTAGATCTTTACTTTCATCATTTTGTTTCACCCATAAAAGCAACTGAACAATACTGTGGTTCACTTGGGTGAATTTATTATGAACTCTGACTGTGCTCTAATTTGTTGTTTTTGGCAGCTCTGGGGGTTTTAAAGCCTCTTCTGTAACATGTTCCTGGCTTTGTTAATACCAATGGAGGGAAGAGGAGCACGGTGCCCCAGTGCTGAACCTTCCAGTGGGTTCCTTTCCATTGGCCTTGAGCATCTACTTTCATAACTCTTCCCATCTGCATGGATTGGGGTTATCCCAAGCCCAGTTTGACTGGGCTGAACTGGGAAACTAATCACATCCATCATCTGGGCAAGATGACATTGGTGGGAAGCGTTCAACCAACTATATCAAATGCCATCAGTTGTATCAGAGGATGGGTTTGGGGCAACTTCTGGTCTGTGGAGGCTGAAAAATCAAACCTTGTCCAGAAGCATAGTGAAAACTCATGGCTGTTGAAGGCTGGATGCTGCCCCACAAAGCCCTGTGTCATCAGTGAGGTCTTGCTGTGAAGTCATCGTCGCTTTTCCCCATGTATTTCTCTCTTGTTCTCATTAGTTTACCCGCCCGTAATTGGGCTGTGATTTACCATCAGCTCTTTAGGGAAATCTGTCACAGTGCTGTATAATAGGGTAATAAAAGTGTAACTGCTTAGCTTTAATGTGTCAAAATTGCCCATTTAAAATAGAACATTGGAGCTGTGAGAGTCTGTGAAACAGCTAAGGCTTGTGTGGGGAGGGAATATGGGTTAATGGACCACGGCTATAACTGGGGGAAAACCCTTCCAGTTTGGGTCTGAGGGAACAGTTTATCTGCCATGGTTGAATTGCTCAAGCATTGATCCTGTTTTAAATAAGCCACTCCAAAAAGCTTCAGTGTTTCTGGTCTCATATAGCACCTCAGGAAGGGTGTGGGTATTTTTCCCCCCGTACTCAAATCAATGGTACTTTTCTCACCTTCTTCCCTATGTTCTCTATGTGTAATATTTCCCCTATTGTTGTAAATGACCGCTTGGCCCCATCCCAGAGCAAACGCCAACTGCAATTCTGTGTTATAGGGGAGCTGAGGTCTGGTAAGTTGGCTGTATGCTGCATGGCTGGGGCTGGGCACACAGGATCTTAGTGATAGAACCTGTTTGGAGATAGGATTTGTGGAAGGTGAAATACGAGGGGATTACTCCACATTGCTGGGAGGCTGCAGTCCAGTGATTTATACTGCAGGCTCTCCCTCTGAAGTCAATGAGATTTGCAAAGCGTGTCAATCACTATGGAATTTGGCATTTTCCTAGGAAAACAGGGAATATTTTTTTGCTTGCATATAAATTACTTGTAATAAGACTCTGCAGACACGACTGATCCTTCTAATCGCACCGTTGCTCTTTGCAATCCCAAAGTTACTCTTTTTCTCCTCTCATTTTTAAATCACTGTACAAAAATGAAATCGATATAAAAGCAGCAGAGGTGTTTTAGCTATCTCAGACCAACCCGACCTCATCACAACACAGCTTGTGTGGTTTGGTGTTGAGATGTGTGGGAAGCGTGGTGAGCTCTGGTTGAAAACGAAATCTAAAACTGGGAAGAGCAACACACAGAAACTGAATGTGTGTAGAACTGAATGGCTGAGAAAATAGCTGGGTCCCATTAAACTCGTTGCCAAGGGAATAATCCACTTGTCTCTTCCACCAGCTCAGTGGAAGCAATTTTGTTTTCATTCCTCCTTGCTAGCATAGTCACAGCTCCAAAAGAGCCACTCACCTGCTCCCTTAGATTGGAGATCACCTCTCGCACGCCTTGTCCTACAGACCCTTCCCCATCTCCATAGCCCTCCGTTGGATGCTCTCTAATAGTTTGATGCCTATATATTGTGGTGCCCAACCTGCACACAGTGCTTGAGATGAGGCTGTACCAGCAAAGAGTACCACTGTGTTACCACTGAGAATCACAGTGACCAAACTACTCACGATCTCATGAATCCAATGCATATTGCATTGCACGGCCTACTTTAGGTCCACCATTAGAGATGTGAAGCATGGATGCCAAGGTGCTCACTATAAACACATTGGAAGAGAAATGTCCAGAAGACACCTTCCTCTGTGCTTCCTCTGGGCTCAGCTATTTCAAAGGTTGCTCTCCTTTTCCCCCAGGTGCTGCCTGGCCCAGTATAAGGTCCCACTGCTGCTCCCAAACCTTACCTTGTCTAGAGAAGATAAAGCAAAGTTGTGTTTAGGGTTAAGTGGAGTGGTTTGGGATGCAAAATCT
>JAOWBP010002392.1:58153570-58177793 GCA_028571105.1 Tragopan temminckii
GATGCAAAATCTGGTGTGGCTGGAGATTTCTTCAGCATTAGGCAAAGCAATGTATGTTCTTTCTTGTTCTGTCTATAAAACAGAGCACTTCAGGACTAATTTTTTGTTTGTTAAGCTCCTGGTTTATTAGTTGAGTGAATAACATTGGGCTACACCCCAAATGGTCTTCAGCTCTTCTTACTCTACCTGGCTTCTGCAGTATGGTGTACCTCCAGATATACTTAATATAATCATAGAGTTATTAAGATTGGGAGATACGGTCATGTAAGATCACCAGGCCCAACCCACCCCACCATACCCACTGACCACGTCCCTCAGTGCCACATCTCCACGGTTCTGGAACATCCCCAGGGATGGTGACCCCACCACTCCCTGAGCAGCTGTGCTTGTGCCTGACTGCTCTTTGTGAGAAGAAATGTTTCCTAATATCCAACCTGAACCTCGTCTGGTACAATGTAAGGCCATTACCTCTTGTTTGTAGTGCTAGAAGTCATGGATTTATTTCATAGAATCATGGAACCATAGAATGACTTGGGTTGGAAGAGACCTAAATATTGTTATCTAGCTCCAAGCCCCTGCCATGGGCAAGATTGCCCAGAGCCCCATCCAGCATGGCCTTGAGCACATCCAGGAATGGGACACCCACAGCTTTTCTGGGCAGCAGTGCCAGGGCCTCACCACCTTCAAAGTAAAACATTTCCTCCTAACATCTAACCCAAATCTGCCTTTTTTAGTTTAAAATCGTTCCTCCTTGTCCTATCACTATCTACTGACATAAAAAGTTGGTCTTCCTCCTCACTATAAGCTGCCATTAATACTAGATGGCTGCAAATAAATTTAAATAATGAGTATACCCTATAAACACACTGCTACAATTTTAGACAATTTTAGACAGTAAGATCTCATAGCTGACAAAACTCAAAAGTTGAACTACATCAGAACTAAAGTTTTCTTAAAATCCAGGCTTCGTTACCTACACTTGAGATGCAACATCATTCAAATGCAATCATGGTACTTCACAGACTTGAGGTTGATTGCACTCCTTCAAATAGCGAGTATATAAATACAAAAGCTTCAGATTGGCCAGCGGGTTTCACCCTTTTCCTCTTTTTTCCTTAAATTAGTGAGCATTTTTAATGCAGCTGATAGTTATTTCACTTCTTTTTCCAAGTAATGCACACAAAAGTTTTCCTTACTTATGAATGCCATGGAATCTCTGCTAGGATGCCAGCAGACAGAGACAATCTGGAAGTCACCTTCCATTGGAACATGCAGCTGGAGACCATAGGCAGATTTTGATATTTCTTATATGTGCAGGATCTGTTGTATGAGACAGTCCCCATCATTCACAATGAAGTTGAAACCTTTGGGGGCAATTAAAAAAAAAAATGATTTGCTTGAAGTGGCTGATCAGTGAGAGCTGGCTCACTTGGCTTGGCACAAACCAGTAACCAGGTGTTTCTCTCTTCCAGGGCGCATCGAGGATAATCATCAGCCTTAATAAGGATTGATTGCGTGCTACCCATCATCGTCCTGATTGGATACCAAGCAGAAGAGCTTTGGCCGTTGCACTGAGGAGGTGAACAGTTGGATGAGCGTCCCTGTTAAGGTACAGTATGAACGTGGCTGTGGTGCTTTGATTGTGAAGGTTGGCTTTGAATTTGTGGAGGTTGGACTCGATGATCTCTGGAGGTCCCTTCCAACCTTTACGATTATGTGATTCTGTGAAGCTGGGGCTGCTGTAGGACAACATCAGCCTTTGAAGGTGCAGAGTTTGCAGCAGTCTCGTGGATTCACACCTCACAGCCTTGCAGCAGCCACTCTGTTTTCCCCAAGTTTGTTCGTGATGAACTAAGCTTTCTAAGGCTTTGATTTGATGCAAACCTTCATGAGTCTAGTATTTTACTTTTCCTTGAATGAATCTGTCATTTTTGGAACTTTTAGTTCGTGTTGCAAGTTGTACAGAGTTGGATAATATTTGGTTAATATTTGCTCTATTTTGAAAAGGGTTTTTCATAAGACTATTTTTTTTTCTTGGTCATACAAACCAGTGTTAGGTTGAAATTACCTGGGCACAGATGTTGCAGAATTCTGGTGTGAATAAGCTTGTTAAGGAGGAAGAGAGGAAAAAAGAACAGAGCCTTTTTGATGAAAAGAGGGTCACGGAGTAAGAAGGAAGGTCATGAAATAAGAAGCAACGTTACTCAGCATGATAGCGAGTTAAAAACCAGCATCCAGCAGGGAGGCTGTGGGCAGTTCTTGTGACTGAAGCTCTTCTAGGATTGTATAGCAAATTGAGGTGTGTGTTTGAAATCGGGAGATTTTTATAAACAGGGCTTTTCCAAAGCATTTTTTGTTGCTGTGGCTTTTATGTATGCAGATTCACACAGTCTAGAGATGAAGTTTGTGTATGTGGTTTGGTATTTCCTTAAAACTTTCACGTAGGTTCCTGTTGACACAGCAAGCTTCACAAAATTGACCAATTTATGGTTTCATGCAGAAATTCTTTGAATTCTTTTGCAAACCTGGTGTGATAACCTCTGTTCCAAACTGAAGTGACTTGTAGCTTTCATGGGTGACTAAATGCTTCTCTTTGAATCTGTGGGATGCTCAGCAATGTGTTCCAGGTCTATTTGTGTGCGCGTGTGTGTGCATATGTACTCAAATGAATTTCATACTGTGTTTTACTACGTGTATTTTCTGTTCTGCTTGGCTCCCACTGGGCTCGTTCTGCTGCTGCAGGTACTGTGAGCTGTTAGACCAAGCACAGCAGTGGATGCTGTTACTGTGTCACACAGATGCTGTGGGCTTTTTGACTCTCACAGTCTACTGGAGAGGAGCATTGGGCTGAGTGGCTTTTCACTCTGTGGCTGTGAAATAGCCATTGCCACCTATCAGTGTTATAGCACTGTTTGATGGGTAATTTTTTAGTGTTTCACCACATAGCACCTTGATTCAGATTACAAAGCATTCCGCTTTGGATGTTATAGTGGAACACTACTCCAAGAAGAATATGGAAAGGAATCCTGTAGACGTATCTCTAGTCTTCTTGGGCATTGTTTTCTCTGGTCACATTTGTTTGTCACAGGCTACTTTTTTAGCAGTGTCACTGCTCAGATTTACCTTAGGGTATAGCAGTGGCAAACCTAGGGAGTTTGTATTTGCAGTATGCAGGTAAGAAAGTTTCAAAGTTTAAAACCTCATTGTTTTTTCTCACCAGAAACCTTGGGATCCAGGTGTTTTAGCGCTCTCAGGTTGGACAGCTCCTCTGTGTAGAGATCTCAGTGGTCTCATGGTTACTAAAGCAACAACACTCTCAGATAACTAGTGATAGGATGAGAGGTAATAGCCTCAAGTTATGCCAGAGGAGTGTCAGACTGGATATTAGGAATCATTTCTTCTCCTAAAGAGTGGTCAGACACGGGCACAGCTGCTCAAGGAGTGGCAGAGTCACTGTCTCTGGACGTGTTGAAGAGCTGTGGAGATGTGGCACTGAGAGATGTGGTCAGTGGGCAAGGTGGAGATGGACTGGGGTTGGATTTGGTCATCTTGGAGGTCTTTTCCAACCTTAGTGATTCTGTGATTCTGTCAACACTGCTCTGTTTTTTTAAGATCCATCAGTACCTCTTGTCTTGAGCTGCAGCATCCCGTTGCAGGGCGTTGTTGAGGGGTGAAACTTGCCCAGTCCTGCTGGTTCTTCAGTGCCTGCCCCACTCTACCCTGGACAGGAAAGTTTCACCCAGCCGCTCCTGGGTTTGCACAGCTTTTTCCAAAAGAATGACTTTGCTGATCCCAGCAGAGTAGGAAGGAAGCACTGTGGGTGCTGCGCAGAGCTGGCCAGGAAGCCCAGTGTTTTCTGGGGCATGGCTGGGCTCAGCTTGGTGCCTAGTCCCTCAGCAACCAGGCTTCCACAAATAGTCGTGTTTAGAGAAATGCAGCACATTGTTCAAAAGCACTGTGGTATTTCAGTGTTAGGCTAGCAGAAAGGATGATTCCTTCAGAATCCACGGAGAAGCTGAGCTGCAGGTTGGGAGCTGCATTTGAGGATCGTTGCCAACAGAACTTTCTTGGAAACTCTTCCATGTTTAACAGAGTTGGAGGTCTCAAGTTGAACTCGAGATGATAAACCACGGAGGTTTTGGCAGGGTGACATGTTTGGATGCTTTGTTCTTGGCCTTTCTGGCTTGGATATGTAGGTGAACCCCCGCCTGGGCTGGCTCAGAAACTTCTGTCCAAGTTCGTAGCAAGCAATTTTCCACTGAAAAGGGAAGTTCTTTAAGACTGAAACATCTTGTTGTTTTTTTTTTTCTTGGATGGAGTTCTCTAACCCTTTGGCAACATATGTTCTAGTTTTCTGATTCAGATCAGTGCTCAACCTACCCTGTAGGGTCATCATTTTTCTTAAAACTGATGTTCTTCTTCTATGTCTGCATCCTCTGCTGCGTAACCATGCAGCTCACCTGCCTGTCTGCACCTCTTGTGATACACCAAGACCTTCCTTTACACAGAAAATGTCTTATTTCTGGTAAATCCCACAGCAAATGGGGGTGATTTCAGAAGAGTACGTGGAGAAAAGACAGAGCTGTGGACATAGCCTGGAGTGGCAGTTAGCCCTGAGCCTTGAGGGTAAGACTTGTCTTGATCTCTTTTTTTGTATGGATGTCCATCACTTTCTCAGAGTATTATTATTCAGTTTTTCAGAAAACTTTAACATTTATGTTCAGAAAAGAATAAAAATCTCTCCCTTACTCCAAGGGCCATTTTATCACCTTTGAAATCCCCATGAGAGCAGTTTGTCAGAATACACCAGGGAATGTGGAGCGCTGAGCCTAACAGAGCTTGAATGCTCCATTGATTTGAGCTCATCTGTATCAACGAGGTACAATGGGAGCAAAAATCTTTTTATCAGTGACTGCACGGGGTTAAGAAGGAAGATTTCCCTGAGGTTCTTTACCACATTGTGTTCTCCAAGGAGGCCCTGAGAAAAGCAGCTGCACTGAGAAGCTGGTAACTGCAGGCAAGTAGCTGCACGTGCTGGTGTGCATACCCACATGTACGTACCCAGTGCTCTCCCAGATAGCCTACAACCTGAGAAAATGGAGATAAAATCAGAAGACAAGTGATGTTAATTATGTTTTCGAGGCAATTGGAGATTGGTGGAAAAATGCTGGGTTGAAACCTTGTGGGATTTGCGTCCTCCCAGTGAGGTTTCTCCTTGCAGCCCTCCCAGTGCAATTTGGTGCTGGGTGTGGGAGGAAGGCTTGGTGGCTGTGGCTGTCACCTATTGTTGGGGTCAGATGATGACAGCTTTTGTGTTTTGGATGACACAGATGTTACCACCAAAACACAAAGCAAATGCTTCTTCGTGTCCCATGCTGGATGTATCCTGTCATGGTGGAGGAATGTTCTTCAAACTGCACAGCAGAAATTTGAATTCAATAGAGGTTTTGGCTTTAGATTCAAAAGCAAAAAACAACCATTCTGAAACACGACTGAACTTTTTCTTCTACCCACGCTCTTTTCCCTTTCTTTTCATCCTCACCAAAATCTGGCCTGCGTTTTGGGTTTTGGACAATGGTGAGGTTGCCAGCCCAACTTTGCATGCTGAATGAGCTTCTCAGAAGCAAAAAAGGCAATTCTGAGAAGTCTTGGATGTCCTTTTTCTTTATAGAGGAATAGGTAGACAACCAAGCTCACAAAGGCCGGATGTTAGACACTTGGAGTTTACGGGTAAGCCAGTGTGGATTAACCAAATTACAAATCAGTCCATTGTGATGGTTAAATGAAGTGGATTTTGTGATGTGAGCTGAGAAAACAAAAAGAACAGCCATGTGTAAGGACCTAAAATCAGAGAGACCACAACATATGGGCATGAAAACCTGTATGGGACAGATTTTCTTGCCATGCCCTTCTGTGTTAGAGTGGTCTTAGGCCAAGAACTGGCTTCAGATTTTTTTCTAATCAACGTTTTGTGCCTACAGACAATCATAATAGTGCTATCAAATGTGTTATTGTGCTGAAATTGCTCTACACATCTTTGACTTGGACTAGATGACCTTTATAGATCTCTTCCAACTCAAGTGATGCTATGATCCTCTGGTGCATTTGGGAAATCGTACTTCACCAGTAGATATTATTTAAAAGATAACACAAGCTTATATATATATATTTTTATATATATATATATTTATATATATATAAAGATAACACAAGTTTTATATCCCTTAAGATGGAAGATCTTCCTTCAAAGAATCATGACTAGACCAAGTCACTGCCTCATAGCAGATGTAAAGGGGATAAAAAAAGTCTTTGGAATGGTCTTTTCCTCTGGCATCTTCACTCAGGTTCTACAGTCAGTCTTGCCAAGGAGGTTTTATGGAAAGGCGAGATGCAGGAGCTGATATGACTTCCCTAGGGGTGTGAACTTCTAGAGCTGAGACCCAAACACTAATCTCTTTAATTCCGGATCAGCGCTTCATCATGAGATAATTATTCTGTTTGATTAATCCACGAAATGCCTGTAAAGCCATAATGCTGTGTATGCATTGAGAAAACCAACTACAACTCCTCCTTTGAGCATCTAAGAGCCATTTGCTGTCCCCAACACCTTTCTGCTTGAACTGCCCTTTGAATACAAGTGCATGCATCACCAGTGCTGAAAAGCTCCACATACTGCTTGTTATTCATTATTTTCACCTAACAGTGAGTAAAGTTATGTTTGTTAAGCTTGGTTTCCTGAGGATCCAAGAGTGGTAACAGAAGACAGCCTGCATTTACCCTTCTGTCCCAAAGAGCCTTATGAACCATCAAGCAATCGCAGCCACATTCAGAGAACATCAAAGTCTTCGAATTTTGCAAGTGCTGTGAAAATTGAGAAGCAGGGAGGTTGAATGGAGAGACCAGAGCGCTTCCCAGGCTTGATGATGTTCTGTAGTGTAGATTGACTTCTTCCCTGCTGCTGGGTAATCCACGTCTGTAGGATGACACTGACTTCCCACTTGAGGTCACGAAGTCACTAACGCCATGTGAGTGATACTGGGCAATCATTTTGCCCCTCTGCTGCCTTAAACTCTTAGGGAATGTATGGATGGCTTCTTTGTTCACTCGGATGCACATGCTGCCTCTTTTACAGACATTAGCAGATTTACAGCCAGCAGCTCGCAAACTTAAAACGCTGTAAATGCTGTCAGTGCCCCACGGCTGGAGACCCTCAAGTATCTAATGCACCACGCTGCAAGCTGTGAAATTGGAAATTCAGCACAACTTGAATGCTTTTAGGTGGTAAGCAGCAGAACTAATGAAGCTCAGCATGCTAATGAGGGAGGTATTTATCGTCAAGTGCAGTGCTGCTAGGGAGTAGGCAGCATTCAGCTTCACCCTTGGAACCCTTCTGGGAGGCTTGCAAGCAAGCTGCATTGCAGCAGAAGGAGCGTTGCCAGCAGCGGGTCCTCCAGAGGGAATCCTGGTTCAGGAGAAAAAACACAACCAGAGGAGCTCCACGGAAATGGCCCAGAAAATAAAATCCCGTGTATAATTTATAAAAGAGCTTAAGGAAGGAAAGAGGAGTGTTGATGTGGAACTGATTGTTCTTGCTGGGTAGAAAGTGAAGATGAAACTGAGAGGAGACCCAAGGCAGTAGTTTGCCCCTGGGATAAGAGAGATGCTAACAGCTTATACAGTAGCAATTGGGAGTATCCAAAAATATTGGCATTTCCACATTGGAGAACTCCTCCCTTCTCCAGTGCTGCTCATGGGAGTCACTGTCATCCCTTAACTTTAATTGGAAAATGTCAATCTGAGTGAACGTGTTGCTTTTAACCTTCTCTATACTTGGATGAAAAGCATTTAGAGCTGGAAGTTGGTGTCACTGTCTGACTGGAGGAGGCTTCACTGGGAGGAAAGGCTCTTTTCTAAAGGCAGGACTTGAGAAACACGCTGGCTTTTATTTTTGTTTTTATTTCTTTCAGTCTTTGCATCACTAAGGGCTCTCTGGGAGGGAGGAACCATTTACACTTTTCGCATTTGTCATCTGGGAGGCTTAAATTAAAAGGAGAGGGGATTACTTGGGAGCATTTTGCTTGCAAGGATGGCTGTCAGTGGGACAAAGCTCCCATCCGAGGGGGTGTGGTGGCTTCTGTGGCTTTGTATTAATCACCACCAGCCCCAGGAGGCAGGGTTAAGGACGGCAAACCTCAGCCTTGTGTGGTCTGACAGCTGAATGACATGGAGCCAAGGTGGACTCCTGGGCTTCTGTCTGAATGGAGTAGGGCAGCCGATGGTTTCAGTTTAGATACCCTTAGCAGTGAAACGTGCATCCACAAAGCAACACACAAATTCTGCTTCAGTTGCTTTGCATCTCCGCATCTAGCTTGGGATGAGCTTAGTTTGTTTCCAGCAGGAACAGGAAATTCCTGCTGAACCGCATCGTGCAGATCTCAGAGCCACGCGTTGACGCGGCGTTGGTTGGGAACACGAAGAGTTGGAAGAGCGCGGTGGGAAATCACAGCAACCAATGCCTGTTGGCAACCAGCGGCCGAACCTGAGTCTTCTGTGATCACAAGGCTCTACAATTATAGCAGCTTTCCCGGGTCAGGAAACGAATGCTGTGACTGCTGTATTCCTGTGTGCGATATTTATGACACACAATGTTATCTTTGTAATTGTTACGTCTGCTTTTATGTAGTGCAATTAGGGTGGAGCTGAGGTTAATGCTAATGTTAATCGTTTTCGTGTTCCTAATTTAGACTCCAAACGCTTTCCTTCAGCAGCGATTGAGTAACAGAAATTATTCATGCTATTGTCCTGCTGTCACATCTGTGATGTGGGGAGATGGCAGCAGAAATCACCTCGATGCTGGATTTGCCCACTGAAAAGATCCTGCACGTGAGCTCTGGAGCGTTCTCCTGCTTGAACCATGCTGGGAAATCCTCCGGGTCTTAATAGATGGAGCTGCTGTGAAACCGAGCCCTGTGCTTCAAGAGGCATCCATCTGGATGGGCTTCAACCCGGCTGAACTTCTGCTGAGGCACAGGAACTATTTATGATAGACTGGTTCGGAGAAACTCACCTTTGATATGAGGTTACTGGTGTCCTCAGCTTCCTAATGAGCTGAAATACGTATTTTTGTACCAATTTAAAGTTAAAATCATACTGAGGACCAATCAGCTTGATTTTTTATCAACGGCAATTTTGCAGCCATCTCCTTTGGCTGGTTGCAAAAGAAACGCATGCAACCATTTTGCAGATGGTCAAACTTTGTTTTTTTACTTTGTGCTCCGTTCACAAATGAAAGACCTCTTTGCTGAAGGCCATTTGCTTTTCCTGCAACCAAACCAAAGGGCATGAATGGCTGTGCTCACGGAGCACCAGAGAGTTGGCTGAGTTATGAAAGAAACAACTTCTAAGAGAGCTCTTCATTTTGTGCTTCCTCAGTTCAGGGCTCCAAGCCTTTCACAAAACTGAGATGCGTCCCATGGGGCCAAAGCCATCCTGGGGTGGTGGTTTGAATGACTTAAGTATCTTTTTTTGGTCTGATTTGTGACTCGTTTTAATTTATTGCCTCCTCTGTAAACCACAGATATGTTTGTCATTTGCAATTACATGGTAGGGGAAAAAAAAAAAAAGCAAAAAAGCTTTATTTGGATTTTTAATTCATTCTTTCTCCTTGCCTTGGCGTTTGGTGCAATGAATTCTTTTCATGAGAGAGCTGGATTGAAATAGCTGCTCAAATGGGCACGTGAGAGGCAGAGGTGATGCAAACCCAAGGATAATAGTGAGTTTTATGCCTTTGTTGAGATTGATTCAAGGAATGTTTAGACGTTGTCTTGAGGGACATGGCTTAGTGAGAACTATTGGTGATAGGTGGACGGTTGGACTGGATGGTCTTGTAGGTCTTTTCCAACCTTGGTGATTCAATGATTCTACTGCAATTTTCCACCAGGACTGTGTTGCATTGAGTATTTTAAAATTGTACCTATTTTTTTTTTTTTTACCCTATAAATCCTTCTCCTATTTTATTTTAGTTTTCACATCTTAAATTTAACCTACAAGAGCTGAACTTCGGGTTATCTTTCCCAAAGCCGCAACTAAAATAGGCATAGTGCATCCAAAGCCAAAGGTATCCACTCTGCACCTAATATGGTACCTGGTGATGGGATCACCAAATGCACGCGGAACAAGACTTCTTGTTTAGTTGTTCTAATGCAACTTTAAAATCCCTACATTGGAATTCCCATGCCTCTATCACCATTTTTCTGCTTTACTTAACCAAATCTGGTAGATTTGGTCTCAGGAAGAGTGGTCGGTTACTGGCACTGACTGCCCAGGAAAATATTGGAGTCACCATCTCTGGAGGTGTTAAGAACTGTGGAGATGTGGCACTGAGGGACATGGTCAGTGGGCATGGTGGGATGGGTTGGGCTTGGATTTGGGGATCTTTGAAGCCTCCTTCAACCTTAACAATTCTATGATTATATGTTCATTTTTGAAGTGGAAAGAAAATTTTGGTACAAAGCCAGGTTGATATTTTAGTGACAAAATACTTTGAACAGTGAGTGAGCTTTCACGTTGCCATCGATCAGTCATTCACCAGGGCAGGGAGCAGAGCATTACATGGGTAGTTCTCTAAGTTTATTCAGTGTCTAAAGAAAGCGCAACCTGCCGCCTTCCCAAAAAGTTTTATGTTGTAGAACTCTTTGATGACTTTCAGCAGCAGCGTTGGCTTGGCAATGATTTCAAGAAGATGCGGTGTCGGGGTGCCAGCCCTTATGGGGACCATGGACACAGTGCTTGTAGTAATTGGGCTGCAAACAGTGGGAAAAGTGGAGTTTGTCATGAATGTTTTATTTAACTTTAAGAATATAGTATTGCAACTGCTTTCCTAGAGTTTGTGCAAAAATAATGCGTGCCAACATTAACCGCAGTGGAAATGGGAGAGGGTTTGGTGGGAGAAAACCAAGTTCTCTCTAGGCCGTTATTATAGGAGCTTAATAATATTTTTATTAGGAAAAGCACTGCTTGGGTTTCCTTACGTTTTCTAGAGCTGTTTGGGGCAGGCTGTGCACATAGCATGCCTTAAAGCCCTTCTGCCTTAAGCATAGGGCAGACTGAGCTGGTGGGTGGCAACCAGCCCACGGCAGTGGTTGGAACTGTATGGGCTTCAAGGTCCCTTCCAACCCAACCGTTCTGCGATTCTATGATTCTACAACTCTGTGAAGCTGTCAGTGCTTCTGATGCCCTCAGATGTTCTCATCCTCTGATGTTTAAAGGGCTCAGTGCTGTGTTCAGTGAAAGACTTCAGGACTGAAATCTGCAGGCCTCTTGGCAGCGCTGGCTTTCCGGTAGGAAGGTACTTAATCACCGTGATGCATCGAAAGGAATAGTAAAAGCCTTTGCTCATAAAATAGGAGTGAAAAATAAATCAAGTTGATTTATGCAACAGCGTGATGGTATTGCTGGAAAAAAAACCACGCGGACCTCAGAGATGATGGGAGTAGCACTGGGTTGTATTTAAACAAACTTTGCCATTGCCTTTTTTTATCAGATAGGGAGAATTGCGTGGGAAGAAATAACGGTAGAATCTACGCTCCTCTATCAAGAAATCCCTTAATAGGTTTCACCAAATATTTTCACAGTGAATTGAGATTGCGGAGGAGATAAGATGATAGGGCTTAAAATGCCCCGAGGTCCCCAAGTGAGGGATGGTGAATGGGGTGTTATCGGGGAGATGAGGTGATACATGCAGGATTAATGCCTGGCTGTTTGCTTATGGGAAGCAGAGCCCTGAGATGGAAAAGGTGGGGATGCCAACACTGGGAGGAGCGTTGGTGCGCAGCAGTGAGAAGCTGCTTCCTGAGCAGTGAAGGGATGGATTCCATAGGCACTTCAGATTGGAGTTGTGTGGAAGGCTGTGGATGCCCCATCCCTGGAGGCATTCAAGGCCAGGCTGGATGTGGCTCTGGGCAGCCTGGTTTGGTGGTTGGCGACCCTGCACATAGCAGGGGGATTGAAACTGGATGATCACTGTGGTCCTTTTCAACCCAGGCCATTCTATGATTCTATGGGAGCACCGTCCTTTCCATTGCTGGTTGCATTCCCCTTTTTGTTGGGTGATATTTATTGTTTCACTTGGCTTACAACTTCCTCGTCAGCACGGGGGTGTGGGAGGGGGAAGGAAGTGACAGCTTGCTTTCTTTGCAGGATGGTTTGAAGACCTGCAGATGAAAGGCTTGATGCAAGAGCCAGGTGTTAGTGGAAGCGATAGAAAGAAATGCACTTTTGGAAGCAATTCCTGCAGGTACAGCGGGTGAAGTAACCTGAAACGCGGCACTCGGGGTGCGGCAGAGGAGCACTCAGGAAGATTGCAGCCCGTCCAGTTTTGCTTCGTAACGTTATGCACCACGGAGGAGAGCCTGGTGCTTTTCTCTTTGGGGTTTGCAGTGGTCGGGCAGTGCTCCCGAGCTCTTGTTCCTGGAGAGGAATGGTGGGAGCTGCAGGTTTGCTTTGTTTGCACAGTCACAGAGCCCTGCTTCCCCTGTAGCACAGCAGGAAGCAGGCTGCTTGGTGGCAGGGCCAGCCCTGTTTTCTCGACAGCGCTCTGACAAAGCCGTGTCCACACCGAGTCCTGCTGGGAAGGGCTCCATCGCCCCTCAGCACTCCCAAATTCCTCCCAGAGCGAGCCAAAGCTTTCTTACCTCACCCCGAGCCTTGTTGTTTTCCCCACTACGCCAAAATAAGAATTAAAAAAACCCACAAAAACTCAACCCTTTTCTGCTTCTTTCAGTACTGTTATGTAAAATGTGGCTGTCACACCCACCAGCTTCCTTTTCGGTTCTGCCCGACTCGGTGTTGCTGAGCTTGGGGTGCCTTCAATAAAGCGTTTTGTGCTGGGACGTGGCAGCAGCAGGCTTTCCTACTGACACGACCAGACTCTCAATGTGACATTCAGGGCTTTAAAACACTGCAAACAGCTTTCTGACAATAGCTGGTGTTGTTCAAAGAGCGACATAAATAATCAAGAGGATTTATTTTATTTTTTTATTTTTTTGCAATCTCCGCGGGCTTTGCCTGAGGGGCAGCAGCCTGTTTGCATTGACAGCACTGCAAGAGTGATGTTCCGTGGAGGGGAATTGTGAGAATCATAGAATCACAGAATGGCTTGGGTTGGAAGGGACTTCAAGGATCGTCAAGCTCCAATCCCCCTGCTGCAGGCAGGTCCAACAACCTCCACATTTAATACTAGACCAGGTTGCCCAGTGCCCCATCCAACCTGGCTTTGAACACCTCCAGGGATGGGGCATCCACGGCCTCTCTGGGCAGCTGTTCCAGCACCTCACCACTCTCATAGTAAAGAAAAAGGTTGAAGTCAAAAGGAGGGGACTTCATGTCGTGATCTGAATGGTGCTGGGATGTTTCTTAGATTATGGAACCAATTTTTTGTGTGTTTATAGCATCACAGGCTGGCTTTATGGCATAAGCTTTAACTGGTCACTGGATGCTTGGAAAGGTAGGATCACTGGGCAGTAGGCTTGGTGGTTGTGGGTGGATAGTTGGACTAGATGATCTCCGTAGTCTTTGACTCTAGAACAGGTAAGCTGGTTAGTGGGCACCTCTGGAGGTCTCTAACCAACCTTATTAGGGCAGGATTGTGTTGCTCAGGACTTCATCCATTGAAAACCTCCAAGGATGGAGGTTGTACGACCTTTCTGGGCAACCTGTTGTCCTCCTTCACCAAACTAAGGTTTCTCTCCGTAGTTTGGGTGTCTCTTGTTTCTGAATGGGGCAGGAACCTTGGGGACAGAGGGCACAGAGAAGGCAGAGACACTGAATGCCACCTTCATTTTTCACTGCCAAGGCCAGCCCTCAGGAATCCCTGGTCTCCTAGGCCAGGAAGTCTGGAAAGAGAAGGACTTTCTTTAGTCCAGGAGGATCAGATAGGAGGTCGTTTAGGGAAATGTGGCGTCCACAAATCCATGGGCACCAATGGGAGCTGGTGAACACCATTGCTGTGTCACTCCATCATCTTGGAAGGGTCGTGGAGAACAGGAGAGGTGCCTGAGGACTGGAAGAAAGCCAGTGTCACCTTGGCCTTCAAAAAAGGGCCAGAAGGAAGACCTGGGGAACTATAGGCCAGTTGGCCTCACCTCCATGCCTGGAGAGGTGATGGAACAGCTCATGCTGGAGGCCATCTCTAAGCATGTGGGGGAAAAGAGGGTGATCAAGAGTAATCAGCGTGGATTCACCACAGGGAAATCACATTTAATCAGTCTGATAGCCCTCTATGTGAAGACAGCGGGTTGTTTAGACGAGGGGAGAATAGGAAAAGCATCTTTCTAGGACTTCCTTGCTTCCAATCTCGCCATGCATTCCTGTTGATGCTCGTAACAGTGATACGATGCTGCTGCTGTGATGCCAGCATCCTCTGTCAGTGAGGCATTTCTTGATGCTGTGCCCTGAATAGGGGACAGAGAATTGCTGCTTTTATTCTTTGCTTTCCGACACGATTTGGAGTATTTTAGCATGATTTGGAGTATTTTTCTGTTCTTCCCTGTAATTTATTAAAAAAAAAAAGTCAAGAACATCAACACTAGAGCAGCTGATTTCTTGGTAATTTCTCCAATATGATGGGTATGGCAAACTATAATACATTCACTTTGCATACTGAATATGTACGCTGAGGAAAGAGCTTTGCTTTGACTCAAATCAACTCCAGCCTCATCTATTGAAATTACTTCTTCCTGCAAACAGTCTTAAATACTTATAAAAAGAGAAACCACTCCAGAATGAAGCTTAGACTGGAAAGGGAGTGCACAGTGGCTGCGGCCGTGCCACACTCGGCCCGGTGCGTGCCGTGGGTACAAATGAGGCTGGTGGTTTTGTCCTGCTGATGGATTAGGCACAGTTGCTACTGGTTACCTACACGGCTTATGTCTGCAGGGCTCTGCTTTTCAGCTTTCCCTCCCCGAAAGCATTGCTGGGGCTGGGAACTTGATGGGGTGCCACCGAGAGCTTCCACTCTGTGCTCGTCCCTTATGGGGCAGTTCTGAAGTTACACACCCCAAGAGCATCCGGGGGAGGGTCAGGATGGGGGTTAAGAAAAGATTCTGCTACACAGGGCGTTGTGCATGGAACAGACTGCCCATCTTAAGCTGCTGGAGCTCAGGGAGTGTTGGGGCACTGCTCTCAGCCATGGGGTTTGGGTTTGGGGTGGTGCTGTGTGGAGCTGGGGGTTGGACTCAATGATCCTTGCGGATAGGAAAGGGCAGAATGACACCCACCACCTGTTGTCCCAGTGCTCAGGTTGATTCCCCCTTGAAAACAGCCCAAGTATGGAAGCTCCTGCATCCCACCCACAACTTCTGATAAAAGCAGCGTTGATGATCCAGCTCCAGCCTTGCCATATGATGAGCTGGGGAGATGTGCTCAGCTTTTATCCATCCTGCCAGTGTTTTCAGGTGAGGTGCTGGCACAGGCTGCCTAGAGAAGCTGTGGGTGCCCCATTTCCAAAGATGCTCAACACCAGGCTGGTTGGACCCAGGGCAGCCTGACCTGGTGCTTTTTCTAGTTGTTGTGCAACCGTACCCACAGCAAGGGGGTTAGAACTAGATGAGCCTTGAGATCCCTTCCAACCTAAGCCATTCTATGATTCCATATGATTTCTTTGTCCTTGAGTGTAGAGCTGGAAAGCAACCACCACTCCCTTGCTTTGCCCAAGGCAACCACATGCTCCTCATCCCCCTCTGCTGCCAGAGATATTCACAGCCCTTCCTCGGTGCCGATCTCCAGCTCTGCACTACACTGGGGATCATTTCTTAAGCCATCTCTGTATTGTGCAATACAGAGCGTGATCCCACATGCATTTTGTGAAAGCAGAAGAGGATTTTGTGTGTTGCACTGGAAAATCAAAGCTGTGTTTGGGGGAACTTGTGGTCTGACAATCCAGTCGGACGAGCTCAGCTTTCCCTGCTATTTAAATATACTCTCCCAGAATTATAATGGTGCCTGGCTCCATGGCTATGGTTTAACTCTTTAGGAGTGTGCAGGGTTTCCCTGTTACCAACCTGTCTTCCGGAAGGTAGAGCCTTCATTCAAATGGACAAGAATGGCAAAAGAAGAGGAGCAGATCAGGGAAAACAGCGTATGTTTGTTTGTTAATGCTGCAGGCCAGCACTGCATTCAGAAAAAGGAACCCAATCTCCTTTTTCCCGTGCTTGTAGCACACCAAGGAGGTGGGAAACATATTTCTTTTTTCTTTAGGAACGTGAGGAGTTTATTGCAGCTGCTGGTCCTGGCAGCCTGGACACATCTATGCACTGGACAAGCTCCTGCCCTTGCAGACGCATCCCACTGCCCAGGCTTGGTGAGCATCTCGTGCCTGACCATCCATCATATGATCTGCAGAAGCAAATTTCACTTCCTCCATGCCTAATAAATGCAGGGAAGAAAAAAAAAAAGGATGATAAAGGGGAAAAAAGAAACACATTTAGCCCTGTTCCAGTGCTGCATCAGGGGAACCTGTTGGTGTTCTTGTTTAATCCTTCACTCTCACGCCTCCCACGTGTTCATCTCCAGGAGGGCCTCCAGGTGGGCTTGTGATATACAGGCTGTGGAATTAGCTGGTTGAATGTCTTCTCACCTCTTAAATACCCAGCTGCTTGCTTGTAGAGATGGCTGCTTGCTCATAGGGATTTTGTTGCAGTTGCTGGTCCTGGCAGCCTGGATACATCTATGCACTGGACAAGCTCCTGCTGAGATCATAGAATCACTGAAACACAGAATGGTTTGAGTTGGAAGGAACCTGCAGGATCATCTAGTTCCAACCCTCTGAAATAGGCAGGGACACTGAACAAACCATAGAAGCTAAGATAGGAATGGGGCACCCAGGTGGGGAGGCAGTGGTTTAAGCAGTCCTGGTTGGAGCCTTGCTTTTACTTGGGGGGAAGGACATGAGCGAATTTGAACTGAAATTATCTGATTTTAAATTAAAAAAAACCCAACACATCCCAACCATTTAAAGCAGCACTTTGTACTTATAAACAAGAAGTGCAAAGATACAGAGAAGATCTCCAGAGAAGCAAGCCACTTCTGCAGACCCTGCACCAATGAGACAAAGCAGACACCCCTGAACAAAACCAAACCCTCCTTCGCTTGGTCGTCTTAAGGCTGCAAGGGATTATGGTGATGGATTACAGTGAAGCCCTGCAGCTGCATGCAACATCTGGCACCGCAGTTCGGTCGTAGATTTTCCATCCACAGGGAGGTTTTGTCCATGACTTTTGACTCCAGTTTCCATCTTCAGGCTTAACACCGTGCATCCAAAGGTTACAGAATTCCCATGGTACGACTCCTCATGCAGCACTGCAGGGACCTTGCTACTGGCGTGATGAGTCCCATAGGTTTTGTCCTGCTGTCCTGCCAATAGCAGCATCTCCAGCAGAACACTCGCAGCTCGTCCAAAGAATCTGGTTTGGGGTCTCCAGGCACTAACCCTATAGGCCCTTTGTAATGTTTTTTACCCCATGTAGTGAGATGCCTGTTGCTTTTCAACCTGATGCATGTAAAGACTTTGTGCTGTAATTCTTCTGATCCTCAGGTCCATGAAGATCCCACAGATATCTGTGGTATTAGGTCTGTGTGTCTGCTCAAACTGAATGTCCCCCAGCCTAAAAACTGCAGCAGAGTGAATCACAGAGTCATTGAGGTTGGAAAAGAGCTCTAAGATCACCATGTCCAACCCCAATCCATCTCACCATGCCCACATGGTGGCCCTCAGTGCCACATCTCTACTGTTCTTGAACACCTCCAGTGACAGTGACTCCACTACTTTGGAGATAGTGATAGGGCAGCCCCTATCATACTTGTGGTTGTGTTGTTTCAAGGCAGTTATAAATAAATGTAAGCAAACCCTTTTGTTGGTGATGCCTAAAAAAAGGTGGGTGAATTTACTCACAAACTTTGGACAGTGAATCTACCATTGGTTTGTTTGGGCAACAAATCTAAAAGTTGAGTCCAATGGTCAAACCCATAGAAAATCTTCCATTAACACACTGAGATGGCTGAGTTCAAGTGCCAGGAATGAAAACCCTTCTTCCTTTGTTGTGGTTTATTTTGTTGTCTGATTTCAATCTTCCTTTCATACAATCATAGAATGGCTTGGGTTGAAAAGGACCATTATGATTATCAAGATTCAACCCCCTGCTATGTGCAGGGTCACCAACCAGCAGACCAGGCTGCCCAGAGCCACATCCAGCCTGGCCTTGAATGCCTCCAGGGATGGGGCATCCACAGCCTCCTTGGGCAACCTGTTCCAGAGCTTCCCAGCGGGGAGCCCAGTTTAACACTGATGAAAAATCTTGTAGCTCCGAACCCTTTGCCCAACAAAAGGTGCTGGGGAACGTTTATGGTGGCCATAAAGGACTCACTGCTCTTTGAGTGTTGCCGACACGCCGCAACTCTGAACTTGTGACCCGGAGGAGCAAAGCACAATATCCCATCTACAACAATGCCGTATTTATATCTGAAGCTCAGAAATCCATCTGCGCGGAGGAATGAAGAACATCCTATTGCTGTCTAAAGCTATAACCATTTTTAGAAATCTGGCTGAGGTTTGTTTCTTGCTGCAGCTTCCTGGAGGGCTGCTCCGTGTCCCTGCCCTGGGTTCGTATGCGAGAGGCTGCAGGAAATCGTCGCTGGAAGAGCTGTATCACATGGGTCTGCCTATAAAACACAGCTTGGTGCAGCTCGAGGGGCTGGAATGGAGGGATAAGAGGCACAGATGTCAGTTTCGTTTGCTCCAAAACCTGGATGGAACCAAAGTCAAGATCTGTGCCACCATCCCCATTGCAGTCCGTGTCCTCATTGTGCTGATGTCACCCCGAGCTGCTCCCAGTCAACCTGGAGCGTGGGTCTGTAGGGAGGATGACTGAGTCATGTGTTGTTTTTTCTTTTTTTTTTTTTTCCTTCGTAAGTATTTATATTCGTTAAGGAAGTCTAAAGAGGAAGAGGAATTAAAAGGTTGCGAACGTTTTCCTGGGCTGGACATCAGACCTTAACTACTGCCCTGCACATAACCCCTTGCACGACGCGTTCATCAGCTCTCACACCCATAGCACAGAGCTCAGGGGTAATGTGCCATCCCCAAATGCATTCAGGTAGGGTCACAATTCCTGGGCATCCCTCCTAACAGCCAAATGTCACCCAGGTTGGTCTGTGCGCCCATCAGGGGATGTGAGCAGCCTGATGCAGTGGTTGGCAGCCCTGCCCATGGCAGGGGTATGGAACTACATGATCTCTAAGGTCCCTTCCAACCCAAGAAAACGCGAGGGAACGATTCCTGTGTGCACACACAGATATGGCAAGGGAAGGAAAGCAGGGATGTTTGCCAAGGGAAACGATTTGTTAGGCAGAGTGTTTTCTTTACAGCTTTCTTTCACCCCTCGTTCCGGGTACGTCAGTGAGTTTTGAAGGTTGGAACCCTTCTGTTTTATCTCTGGGTGTGTCGTTGCTGCAGACTCTTATCAGGTGCGTGGCAGTGAGCTAAGCCCTTCCAACAAAACCCTTGCACATAGGCTGATGTGCTGCATGCTGGGTTAATGTGTTTGGTCAGGGCTCGGTGTCTGCACCATTTTATTGCAGGATGGAAGTCCCAGGGCAGCCGAGGACAGCTGAATGGAGGATAGAAATGCAAGCAAGTATGTATTGGGAGCACTGGCACCAAAGCAAAGTGTTAGCTGCCTTGCTTAGGAGCGTAGTAAAGATTTACCTTCTGCAAGCTGCCAGCTTGTTCAGTTGTCAGGGAAGCAGCCAGATGCTTGCTTTCCTCTCGCCTGCTTGTTTAGCTTTGACATGCTTTTTGCTCAGATGAAAGGAGAAACATCAACAGGCGAAGCTGCAAGGAGCGCTGGTGCTTGCTGCTGTCATGCCTGCGTGGGGGTGCTTCCAGTGCAGTGAATGTGCAGGTATAGTAAATATACCTTTTTTGTTGTTGTTTTAACAAGGAAGAAGATAATAATTGGATGCTGTCCCATTTCAGAGCGGCAATTGTTTGCCAGGCTTGAATTACAGGAATTGCCGCAGTGAGTCGGAGCAGCGGCTCGTGCCATTAACTGGCTGCATGCTCCAAGTTGGGCTCCATCTGAAGCAACTGCAGAAACTGTTTATGGAACTCTTTAGCAGGATCTGTTGTGATAGGACAAGGGGAAATGGTTTCAAACTAGAGGAGGGGAGATTTAGATTGGATAAAAGGAGGTGGTTATTTCCAATAAGGGTAGGAAAGCACTGGCACGGGTTGCCTGAAGATGTGATGGATGCCCCATCCCTGGAGACACCCAAGGTCAGGCTGGATGGGGCTCTGAACACTGATGGAGCTGTGGGTGTCCCTGTTCATTGCAGTGGAATCCCATATGGGAGTGGAACCAGATGAACTTTAAGCATCCCTTCCAACTCAAACCATTCTATGTTTCTATGACCCTTCACAGAGAGGCAGAGATGGGTTTGCAATAACTCATTTCTATTCATGCTTCTGGGATTTCTGTTTAAGAATGGGGAAAAACAAAACCACAACTCAGCAAATTGTACTCAGTGGGCATGGTGAGGATGGGTTGATGACTGGACTTCATCTTAGTGGTCTTTTCCAACCTTAATGCCTCTATGATTCTATGTATGGAGTGCCCCCAATTTTGACATGCCGACCCCCCATCCTTTGAGTATTTCCAACCTTCGAGGCAGCCCTCGATTCCACATCCCTGCGCTGCCTCATTTCTATTCCTACTTCTTTTGCCTTGGGTTGCTTTTGGTTTGCTGTGTCTGACTGCACACAGCAGCAATGGTCGCTTTGATCAGCAGTCCTCCAGGTGCCTCCACAGGATTTTGTGCTGTTTGCAGCCCGGGGGTCCTGGGGGTATGCCCTGCCTCCCTGCCGCAGACATGCAGCTTCTGGGTGCTCCGGAGAAACATCTTTTGATATTTACAATATCAAAGGGGCAAAGAAATGCAAGAGTGCAACAACACCGAGGCTGAGGGCGTTGAGCAACCTTTCACCTGGGCTGCGTTGGTATTTAAGCATTGCTGTTCTTTGAAAATCCATCATTTTTTTTTTTTTACTTTGTGCTCTAAAGAGCGCATTGTATTTGCTCTCACCTGCGGCGTGATAAGTGTTACCATATGCTTTGTCCAAACTTGATTATTTTTAGGGGTTTTTTTTAAGCACTTCTAGTGGTAGCTTAGTGCTCAGTGCTCTTCTGCAGTGTGTTTTTGAGCCAGGCAGAGTGCCAGTGCGTCTGTCGGAGGAAATACTCCTGGCTGGATCCTGGAGAATAGGAGCTCGAATTCCCTCTGAAGTGAGAGAGCTCGATTCCCACAGGTAGGATTTTTTATCGTAATGATCCCATTTGGCAGCTAAATTAGTAACTGGTTTAGGTATGAAAATTGAAAGGTTTCGGGAGCTCCCCTGGTACCAGCAGGGAGGAGCAGAACCCACAGCCCTGCAGACGATCGTATCCTGCTGAGGATGGCTTGGATCTGTATGGTAGGTTTGATAAAACAGAGAAGATCTGAGTCTCCTACCCTTTATTTTTCTTGCATTCACATCAGCGTTTGCACCCCGGTGGTTTATTTTTCTGGCAGCTTCTCCCTGCCTCCATCCATAGATCACTGCTTCATGCATCGCAAGGGGGATAGGGTGAAATCTTTAGGAAGGAGAATTTCAGACGGAGGAAATACAGAGTGGCAGCAATCCCCACAGGTCTTCTCACCCCTTCTCCTCACCTTTTGGGTTAGCTTTGGGGAGATGTCCCTGGTGGACTTGGAGGATGCCATCCTCTTCCTCCAGCTCCCTCCCAGAGGATCATTTCAGACTGCAAACACACTGAACACAATCCTAAAGTCTAAATCAACATAATGACGCTGCTTGATTTATGCTCAAATTGTCCTAATTTATGTGTGTTGATACATATGATTACACCAAGCATGGGGAGAACTGTGTCCTGTTTCAACACGGGTTTAAAGCTGCCTTCACCACAGATCTAATGTCAGTCTTTGCGTCGCGTTGCCCCCAAAGCTCCAGCAGCACGGAGGGGTGTGCAGCAGGAGCAACCCGCAGCAGGAGGCAGGAGAAGAAAAGATTCCTGTGCTGAGATTTGTATGGATTAAAGGCAGCTTTAATTTCCCTTGGAACACTTGGCTTTCAGGTGGATTACGCGGGCGGTGGGATTTGGGCTGTCTAGCCAGCTAATGCCTGGCTTACTGCTACTTTAATTATTTTAATAAGAGACAGAGCAGCTCGATAACTGTAGGCCACTTTTGTCAACCCCGCATGAGTGGGGAGCAAATCTTAAGCATTTCAGCATGCGACGTTATTTAGCATTAATGTTCCTGAATAACAAACCTGCTGGTGTTGTCTGAAGTTTGGATATTAGGAGACGTTTCTTCTCTGAAAGCAGTCAGGCATTGGCACAGCTGCCCAAGGAGTGGTGGAATCGTCATCCGTGGACGTGCTCCAGAACCATGGAGATGTGGCACTGAGGGATGTGGTTATGGACATGGTGGGATGGGTTAAGTTTGTATTTGAGGAGCTCACTTAGAGCTCTTTTCCAACCTTCATGATTCTGTGGTTCTAAGTCTCAAAGCACTTTCTAACTGGGCTTCTTCCTGAGCTTCTCTTCCTCTTTTCATAAAAGAAGTGACATTAGACAGTAAAATCATTCCATAACGATGTGGATAGTCCAGCACAGAAATGGCCAGCTTGAGCGAAGCTCTAGTTTTGGATCCCTGCTTGCAAGTGTTAGTTCCCATAGCTTCCTTCCAACCACAGTATTCAATGATCCGTGATTCTATAAGCATGACTGAACTCTCCTGACACACCAGGCATTATCAGTCATTGGACCTTCTGTTGGACCGTCCCCTCTCCAGGGTTTGGAGCCTGCAGGTGAGCTGGCAAGCGCACAGCTCTTCATCTTCCACTTGTCTGTTTAAGAAAGGATGCAGCCCATTCATCTGCTTCTTAGCAGTAGAACTCATTTTTCATTGAATCTAAAGAAAATACAAGAGTATGAAAATCACACTGCACATCTACCAGCTCAGGCTGCCCAGAGTTGCACCCATGGCCTTGAGCACCTCCAGGGATGGGGCACCCACAGCTCTCTGGGCAGCAGGGCCAGGGCCTCACCACCTTCAAAGTAAAACATTTCCTCCTAACATCCAACCTGAATTTCCACTCTTTTAATTTAAAACCATTCCTTCTTGTCCTATCTGCCCCTTCATAACTGAAGCTCTTTCTCCACCACCTTTGGGCTACTGCATGGGCTGGGTCAGTGTTGGGTTTCCCCATGATCTGGGTCTTGGAAAACTGAGCTTTGGTTATAGAAAATGGAATCTCTTTCCTATAGGTGATATATCTTCCTTTCTATTGATGTGCTTGAGAATGAATAGATATTTACCTGGCTGAATTGTTTGCAACCGAACATGGCAGCCAGGTACAACCCTGGGTGCAGCCGGGGCTGGGGAAGCATGGGGCAGTCCCCTCCTCTCAGTTCTATTGTACATTTGTTCTTTGGAAATGAGGTTTCCTCTGCGATGACTGTGTGACTGATGTCTAAAGTGTGTCTGCAAGATATTCTTGTGAGTATTTGTAACACGAGATGCTCCTGCTGTGATGTACGTGACAGTGCATGTCTGTGCTGTGCTCCTTACCTGTCAGAAGGGGAGGGTGTGTGAGTCACAGCCATCTGAACACACAGCCTGCTCTAAAACCTACTCAGATGTGTTGTATTGACTTTGATAAGCATTTGGATTGAGGCCCTCCGTGCAACATCTTCAGACTTCTCGTGCCCTCCTCAGTAGCGTGCAAGGCTGTATTTGCATCATAGAATCATTTGAGTTGGAGGGGATCTTTAGAGGTCATCTGGTCCAACTCCCCTGCAATGAATGGGGACATGTGCACCTCTCCTATGAAGAAAGGTTGAGGGAACTGGGCTTGTTTCGCTTGCAGAAGAGGAGGCTTCGGGGAGACCTCATTGTGGCCTTTCAGTACTTGAAGGGAGCGTATAAACAAGAGGGGGAATGGCTGTTTACGAGGTTGGATAGTGATAGGACAAGGGGAAATGGTTTTCAACTGAGACAGGGGAGGTTTAGGTTAGATATTAGCGGAAAGCTTTTCACTCAGAGGGTGGTGAGGCACTGGAACAGGTTGCCCAAGGAGGCTGTGGATGCCCCATCCCTGGAGGCATTC
>JAOWBP010002392.1:58232712-58250562 GCA_028571105.1 Tragopan temminckii
TGGAAAGCCTGGGGAATATATCTGGGCAAGAACTTTACATCTTCTGAACCTGCAATTGGGAAGGCTTGAAAAGAGGGAGTGCACATCTGTCAGGTTGTGACTGGCTGTTGGCATGGCTGTCTCCTTAAATTAACAAGCATTTCCTCCTCAGCTGGTAGTTCTCAGGGTTGCAGAGATCCATCATTTTTAAACAACAGTGTGCATTGGAGGTTCTTGGAATTTGTTTATTTGTTTTTAATTTATAGTTCATTGGAAATTTTCATTAATTTTTTATTGCATTCTGTTTTGGGAAGAAAGCAAATATCAAACTGAAATTTCCCACAAGCTAGACATCTGGATTTCCAGAGAACATTGCTCCCAAGCATGCACTGACACACTCTGCAAAAGCTGGTTCTTAAAATTCCACCTTTTCACATTAAAATCACGGGGATTTGTGACATTAGCTTCATAGAAATGTAGATGACCAGGGCTGGAAATTATCTTAAGAGATGATCTAGTTCCTCCCTTTACTTCAGGTCGGAGAAGCTGGATTTGGCCTAAAACAGGTTGCCCAGTGAGGCTGTGAATGCCCCCCTCCCTGGAAGCATTCAGGGCCAGGCTGGATGGGGCTGTGAGCAACCTGGTCTAGTGGGAGGTGTCCTTGCCTATGGCAGAGGAACTAGATGATCTTAAAGGTCCAAACCAAACCATTCTGTGATTCTATGAATATTTCCCTTAGTCGGGAATTTCTGGTTGCCCTGACAATGAAATTGGTTCCAGCGTGCATCTGCTTTTGTTATTTCATATATGTCAGGCAGTGCCTGTGTCATTAAAAAGCTGTTATATACAGGTTATCATTGAGGAAAAAGCTCTTAAGTCCACCAGCAGTGCACGTTGTACTGTATATTGAAAACTGACTCTAAATTCAACTCCTGCTGAATAATTTCAGCCTTTGCAAAGCTTGTCTCCTTTTTGCCAGTCTTTGTAAATGGCTCTTTTTCCTCCTAGGATGTCCCTACACACAACACAGATATGAGCATCCTTTCCCTGAGGCTGACTGTCTCATGGTATGAGTTAGTTTAGAAGATGGCCATTAGCAAGGAAGAACTCTCAGCTGACATTCCCATTTCTTTACTGAAGCAGTGTCAAACATCTGTCTATTATTCCCTAAGCATGGAGTAAGGTCACATCTGCTGAACAGCTTACTGCTTTGCTTTCCTGAGGAGGGTCAAATACAGCATTAGAAATGCATTACCCCATGCATTTCTAACTGGGGAATCACATAGATTTCATGCGGATGTGAGAAGTAGGCAGGGAGTTTTGTCCTTTCTGGTCAGACATGGACTTAGTGGTACTAGTAATGGAAGTGTATTGATGTTCTGTAGTTGCTTTTAGAAGATGTTAAAGAGGTTATCAGAAGAGGGCAAGTGCAGCTGTGCTATTCTTACTTTCCAAGCTTGGAGGACATTTAAAAAAAAATACTCTTGACAAGGTTCAACCTTGTGAGTCTTGTGAGTTAGCCCTTAGGTAGCCACATGGTTATGTGCAGTGTTTGGAACAGAATTAGCCCTACTTCCATGGAAAATTCATCTGTGCATGGAGAGATTTGAGCATTCCAAGACTTACGGGGGAGTCCAAAAACACCCTAGGGTGCTATGGAAGTCTTCACCTCTGGATGCATGAAGTTGAAGTGTCATGCCTCATTTTGAGACCCACGTACAAGCAGAGCAGCCCAAACAATTTTCTCCGTCCTCTCCATCGCACACACACCAAGACATTTGGTTTTAAGAATTTGGTTCAGTTAGAAAAGCATTTTTAATTGACCAAGGAGCTTCTGGCTGCTAAAAGTAATTACTACCCTCGTTCCTATCTTGAGTCATGCACTTTGGAAGTCAAATGCATATGCTGAGAAGTCTGGTCTAGCTGTGTGATGCTACATGGCCTGATATGTAATTGGGAGATAGCAGCCATCAGCATAAGCAGGATTGGAAGAGCTGGAATCAGGGGATTTATCTGCTTTCCTCTTGAGACAAATGGTCACTCTGTGTGTCATCACACAGAGCCTGACAGAGCCCCTAAAGTAGAGCATGAGGTCAGGTACCAGACTGCATAGCACAAGGACACCCCAGGCTGCTCTCACCAGTTGCTCTGAGTCTCCAAATCTGCCCAGGAGTATTGGTGTGTGATGCACTGATTTCTTCAGCAGCACAAGAAATGCAGCTGTAATGCTGCTGGGACCTGAATGGCTGTTTGAAGCTGGCTCTGGTTTCTGCTGATGGCATCCAAAGGGCCATGCAAACATTGCCATCAGTGCCAGCAAGTGACAGCCATTCTTTTGAGAGGAAGAGCCTAGAGTGCACTCTGTGGTTCTTGTTTCTTCTCAGCTTTGTTTGCTGTGGGCGATTACTGGCATACCAAAAGATATTAGCTCTGGGTGTGAGAGTGCAAAGAGTCCGACTGTTTTCAAATACCAACATTGCAGCTCATTGTAATTAATTTAATGTTGACATGATCCCCAAGAAGCAAAACCTTCATTATACTCAATTAAACCTCTTGACACAGAGGCTTGACTCATTGTCAGTCGCTCTAATTAAGAGCAAATGCATAGAGATGTAGACATCACAGCATATGTGCATGTCAAACACAGGGAAGGATGTTGCAGAGGGGAATTAAGTCCACTGCCATTCCCACTTCAAGCAGTTTTGGAGCAGATGTACTGTTCTCAGACATTTATTGCACTTAGTGTATCTGGAGACCCTTTGTAACATGGCAGTTTTTACACTTGTCTTATATTCAGGTCCCACCTTATTTCAGAACAGAGTTTGCTAATTTAGTTACAGTTTGCAAGGCTAGAAGTTTCTGTCTGCTGTGATTTACTGACGACAGAAGCACCTTGTTCAATAACTTCTTCAGCTCACCCCATTACTCAAAAACATGTTTTTTCTTAGAAAGACACTCAGGACTGCAAATAATGGAGAACCCATGTCTCTAGTCATGTTTTTTTCCAGTTCCTTTATATTATTGCTATTAAAAATGACTGCTTTCTTTCCAATGTAAATTAATCTAGCTATAAATTCAAGCCATTAAGCTTTTCTACTGCCTTTGGCTGGATTAAAAACTCATTTGCTATCAAAAATGTCTTCCCCTGTATGTCACTGCAGTGCATGAGCAAGCTGCTTCAATTTCTCTTGGATAATGCCAGTAGATCACACTCCATTAATTTCATTCTCTAAGTCAAGATTTCCAGACCTTTGCATCATCTCATAGAGCTCCTCAGAGCATTTTCCATCTCCTCAGCATCTATCCTGCATTGCAAGCACCGAAATGGAACACGGTTTTCCATAAGAGCTCCCTCCATTTTTCACTCTTCTTTGGTCCGGTTCATCTGTTCCTTTTCTTGGCTTGTTTATGATCCGAGTTTTTGTTATTATTACTAACACTCCATGAATCACTGCTCCGAGGTGGATCGCACGTGTCTTTTTGCCAACAGCCCTGACAGCCTTTCTGTGAGGGAGGTAGCTGCAAGATCAAGTCATCAGCTGTTACTGGAAAGAAACGTATTTCTCTAAAGAACCATTTCACCAAAATGCTCCCATGTGCTGCTCTTTGGGGGGGGCAAGAGCACTCCTCCAAAACTGACAATATTGCTGCTGTATGTGATACTGGGATGGAAACAGAGGAAAAGTTCCTCGTGTTCAGAAGGATATTTTTTTCATGCAAGATGGCCATGAATGTAATGAGAGTTCAGAGTGTAAACATTCTTAAAATCTGTACCATAACATTCATGCTAGGGACCATCAGGTGACTCAGCTTCACCCACTATTACGAGCTATTTGGGTACAAACAAGTTGATAGTCCTGAAGAAACACTGAGGCAGATGGTTTCAGCTGCCAACAAAATTGCTCTTTTCAGTGTTTTGAATATCTGAAGGTGATCTATAGGAGCAGAGTAAGAATCTGGAGCTACCAAAAGCTTCTGTCTATGTCTTTGCTCAGGGTCTGATGAGCAAAGGTCTTGAGGGCTTATGTCCTATAAGAGCATAAGAAAGCCTAAAGGTTTGAGGATCTGGGGCAGTGCTCTGTTTTTGCATGCATTCAGAAAATTTAACATAGAAAAACAGAATGGTTTGAGTTGGAAGGGACCCTTAAAGGCCATCTGATCCAACTCCCTGCAATGAACCCACAGCTCCATCAGGTGCTCAAAGCCCCATCCTGCCTGACCTTGAGTGTCTCCAGGAATGGAGCATCCACCATATGCTGGATGCAGGAACAAGAAGGATCTGTGTTGCAGGGAAGATGGGTCTCGTCTCAGAGCAAATGCAGTGTCTCTATTTGGGGGCAGATCTGTTGCACAAGGTACACAAGTGACTTCTGCTCAAAGACCAGCAGGAGACCCACTTGGAGTTCCCCAGTAGACACCAGATTCTTTGCCTTTAGAGAACACTGCTGGTGGAAGTCCTCAAGTAAAGCAAAGTATACATGGCATGGTTCTTTATTCATCAAATAAACATCTCATCAGAGGGAGGTGGCATGTGTGAAAAAATTTTGTGATGATGGGAGGAGAGGACTTAATAATTATCTGGGATGATACCATTCTTGACAGGGATTGTCCATGGAAACAGCACTTTTCTAAGAAGGGGTGGAAAGTCCACTTAGGGTTAGTTCCTTGGAACAAGAAGTCAGTATGCAAAATTAGTACACCTAAGAGTTAATTAGGAGTCAAGGACACTTTAAGACAGACACCCTTGATGCCACAGCTATTACTTTTGAGCAGTGGATGATGAGCAGGGGTGGCAAAAAGACTTATTTATCTGGTGAAAAGGCAAGAGAGGTGGGCATCTCATGGGATGTACACAAATTGCCATGGAACTTGAAAGCAAATTCCCATCTTTTCCCTTCAGAATCAGAGATTTAAAAAGAAGTAGAGATAGGGCAGAGATGGAGTGGGAACATGTCAGTGGAGAGTGAGCCTCATCACTGTAATGAGGCTCTTTGAGACACTCATCTCCTCTCAGCAAAGATCCCATTGCCCTGTGCATGCATTTAAAGTGGGCAGTGTGTCAACGTCCTTGCATTCTCTCCTCTCCCCCCCCAAAAAGTCTTCTTAAGACTCCCTGTGGCTATAAACCTTGAACAAAACAACCATGATGGTGGTTGGACTGCTGTTATAATCCTTCCCAGCATCTCAGTGCTCATTCCAGGCTTGGCTCTGCTGTTAGGTCAACTGTATAACCATTTTTTTGTGTGTTTTATGTCATTTTATCTTCTATTCAGAAAAGACATCCGGATGTGTGTTTCAAGTAAGAAAACAAAATGATTGTCTGGGATTTCTGGCCTTGTCACTCCTTCCCACTGACAGATTGTGACATTACTGTGACATAAGTGTTGGAAAGGACCTGAAGGGACCATCAAGTCCAACCTCAACACAACAATGCTGGCATATAAAGGGGATAAAGGGTTGATGCATTCCCCACATGCTTGGCACTGCCACAGAGAACTCTCCCAAACCAGGATGAGCATGCACATCCATCCCTTGGCTCTGCTGCCCACTGCACGAAGTTCAGGCCAAACTCTTTCCATGGTCTCTGCTAACAGCCTGAGTGCCCCTCAGTTAAAATCTGATGCCTTGCTCTGTCCCTGTTGACTTGATGCCAAAAATATGGCTTAAGTCAACACTGCTAAATAACCAGATAAATGATGCACAGCAGGACAAATCAGACAGATGACATGATCCTCACCATGCAGATGGGAGCAAGGACTGAGGGGTGTCCTTCATGGCACTACACATGAGGTCTTATCCCTCCAAGCTAAGGCTTCAGGAACTGTTGGGAGCTACGAGGATGTTGTTATCAGCATTCCTGTTGTATTTTTGAAGCCCTGTTACAGTGACCCATTGTTTTTTGGGGGGTGAAAAAAAGCCTGCTTGGGGAGTGTAATGTTTTTAGAGCTTGATATCAGCTGAAAGCTGGTTTTTAGGGCTGGAAGATACAGAGCAGCTTTTATCTGTCTCCTTGGAATAATTTTGGGCTGGCAAGAAAAAGAAAATACAAACTTTTAGAAAAGTTTTCCTTCTCGTCAGAAGAAGTAAGAAAGAACAGCAAGCAATGAATAATTGCAGATTTTACCATGCAATCTAACTGTAGAAGGGCTGTGCCTTGGAGCTTGGTGCGGAAACCGGGCATGTGTTGGAGGATTTTCCACAACAAGTTTGACAAGAAACAAGAAGTTGGCTGGCTGGTCTTGAATAACCCCTCCTAAGCCCACACAACAGGTCCTGGTTTTTCATGAAAGCTGAAAATACCAGCCTCCCCCAGTCTTTCTTCCCCACCCTTTCCTCCATGACATCACAGCTCGCAGCTCTCTGGAGGATGCTGTTCAGCATCTTTCACAGCCAGTGACTCCAGGAAGGGACGCGGGCTGCAAGTGGTGCTGTGCCAGGCTCTATGGCCAGTGACGTGCTGTCTGCTGGATTCTGATATAAACAGAATGTCCTTGGGACTGGTACGGTGGAAACACACTAAGGAAGCTCCCACACCTCCTCCAATAGCGCATTTTCCAAAAGCTGGCGTCCCGCCACCACCAAGTTCTCCATGCTTAGGGCCATAAGCATCACGAACAATCAGCTGAAAACAGTTTTTCACCTTTTAGGTCAATCATCCTTTCTCTATTTGTGCCCTGGTGATGCCTACCCACTCAAGGTGATTGCTGCTTGCTTCGCACTGTAAGTTAAAGCCAGGACTCACGAATTTTGCTCTGGGGGAGAATTGTCTTTGGGTTGGGCCCAGTGAAAAATTGAGTTTTTTCTTTGAGCTTCTCAGATCTGGCCTTAGTGTACATAAAATGCCATGTGTTCCCAGCAAGATTCAGCCCTTCCAAAGCCTACCCTGCAGCCAAATCTGATCTACATATTTACGAGCTTGTAAACAGGACGGGGCGGGTGAGTTCACATTCTTAGAAAACCAAGTGCAGAGAAAAGAACTTCTGAGTTGGAAAAACAAAGAGTAGTCTTGGGACCGACCCAGCAAACACAGTGATTTTTCCAAGACTCAGATGACTTGCTTGGGAATTTTTCTCCTCTTTCTCTTCTCCAGGATTTCCCAAGCTTTCTACTTAGTGGGAAAAGAAAATACACATTCTCAATGTTTCTGACAACAGTGGAGGAGACAGTTTGACAGAAAAGGGATATCTTGTCTTGGAGATGAGTAGAAGCCAGGCTTCTGTTTGTGGAACCCACAGAGGAATAATAATTATTTGCATAGGAAACTTTATGAGAACACTCAACACTGCTGAAAGGATTTGCATAGAGAAAGCCAGCTGCAGTGCTTCACACAAAGTCATTGTGTTTGCTAATAAATGCAAGAACCAATAGTCTAGAACAGTGGTTCCTAAGTTGTGGCCTCCTGGTCTATGAAATCTTGATAAATCATTAATGGAAAAACAGATTTAAAGGGAGCCAGGCAGTCTGCAAAAAGTGATGAGGATTAACAGCTTCTGGTTCAGAAAAGCTGGAGAACAACCAGTTTAAAGCCCTGTACTACACTGATTCATCATTTATAGATACAGAAGAACAAAGTTTTGTGACAAGGGCTGAAGAAACATAATTGCAATCTACTTGCAAAAATCTTTGATGACATTCCATGAAATATATGCATCAAACAAGATATCAGAGGGTTAAGTCATAGCCATGGGTCTACGGACTTACCCACCTTGTGGGGAAGATTGTCATCACCTCATTCATTGTAATACCTCAGGTTTCCTCAAGTAGATTATTGTGATGAATCTTCAATAGATCCCTCCAGAATAATTTTTGCCATCTCTCTTCCTTAGTTGTTGTGCATTAGTCTTGATTCAGCATGCATTTAATTGACTTGGCAGCCACCTCTGTGCTATATTTTCATCTATCTAAATAATGATGCTGATAGTCATAAAATTCTTGTTGATTTTTTAGAATAGTCCATTAAATAAGTCAAACAATATTTCCTAATATTGACCAGGTGCTGCATTAATGTGAAGTCTGTTGGGAACCTCTGCTGACAAAGACTGAAAAACAGATCCAATGGATTGCCAATGGAAGCCAGTTGGGAATGCAAAGAAGTAGAAATTCCCCTTAAACCCACACACCTCCTTTTACAGAGGGACTGAATGGACAGGAATATGTACTGTATATTCCTAGCCAACCCCATGTTGAACTTAGCCCCATACTGACTTCCCACAGCATGTTTTTTCTTGGGAAATAGCAAGGTCGCAGCAGTTTATCTCCAGTAGTATGACTAAGACAAGAAAGACACAACGGGATGATAAAAATTTCTCACATCTCCTATATTTAACCTACCAAGTCACATCCATGAAGCAGCAATGCAAATGTCAGGAAGCTAAGGACATAACTGGAAGGCTGTTAGCTACATGCTGCTTGGAGTTATGGACCACCAAAACAGCATTTTATGCAAACCAGTAGTTTAGGACAATATTATTCATGACTGGGAATTTTCACAGGTTGGCTTCATACACATTGTATGTGTATGGTTAGCTCACACGGAACTTGAATAAGTAGCAACTGTGGATTATCTTTGCCTATAGTTGAAGTTTTTTCCGTAGAATAACAGAATTATAGAATTGTTTGAGTTGCAAGGGACCTTTAAGATTCACCTAGTCCAACAAACAAAATGTGCAACGTTCCACTTCCAAGGCCACGTCTACTCCTACTTTACAAAGTTTGCCTGTAAATCCTTCCCTCCCCAATGGGACAGTCATACTGGCTGCATTACCCAAAAATGTGTCCGAGACGTTATCACGCACAGAAGAGATTGCCAGGCTCAGATGCAGCAACACCATCATGCTCAGGACACTCCAGCATTTGCACGACAGAGAGCCACAGGAGTGCTCCTCTCTGAATGACACACTGATTTTTGTATTGCCCTGGAGGGAACCTAGCAACATCGCATGGCCATTGTGTTCATTCAGATCCCGAGCCAGATGGAAATTTTCTTTTCAGAGGCTGCTCCAAGCTTGTTTCCTCTGTTTAACCATGCAGGCAAGAATTTCACTGCGGTCTCTGTTGTGCTTGCTCTAACATCAGCAAGTGAATTCCAATCCTTGTCCTGCTCAAACAGAAAGATGAGCTCTTGACATGCAACTCGGTTACCCTGACTTCTTCCTTCTCTCTGGAGACTTATTATTGTTATTTTTCCTTATTTGCATCAGGCAAATAAAAACCTTCCTTGTATTTCCCTTTGGATTTGCCAAATTGGTGAGTCTTTCAGACGTGCTTTTGTTTTGTTTTGTTTTCCTAATTTTATTTACATCCTTTTGCTGAGTCTCATAATTTTGAGGTTTGTTTTAAAGTTCCCTTTGGGGCTGGAGTCAGGCTCTTATCTGTGAATCATTAAGGAATAGGCAGTTGGATATACATCTATCTTTCCCAAGCATGATAGATGCTGCAGAAATATTACTTTTAAGGGAGTCTGTACCATGAGCCAAATAAAAAAAAAAGGAAAAAAAAAAAAAGCCAACATCTTTGTCTCTTTATTAATCCTGTGACTCATTTTTAAAACCCATCCTCCTACATACTTCTGATGGCAAGTTCATCAGGTGACCTGGGATTGATGGTCAACAGCAATCCGGGTCCTGACTTCATTGCAAGCATGAGACAGCAAATGGGTCAACATTGTTTTCTACAGAATGTGAAGCAGACATTCAGTCCTGCTCTTCATTCCCTTGCAAAAATGTTTTCTTAACCATTTTTCAAAGATTTAAAAATGGAGAAATGAGCTTGGTTTGCAACATTCAACCCCAGATGTGGTTTCAGAATGTCTCTGCCTTTGCTCTGCCAGGTCCTGCCCAATTCATGTCATGCTCCTGTCAGATATCAGGAAGCAGGGAAAAACTCCCATCCTGCTGACAGAAATGCTTGAAATGGATGGTTTTATAATCATGCCACAGGGCTACAGAGCTGGAAATCATGGGAATCCACTCTTGCCTCTTCCACAGACCCAAGACTCTGTATATCTTTAGAGCAAACTCTATGCTGCAGCAGACCATAGTCCCCAAATTAAAAATTAAATTAATATTCCTTTATTATCTTGTGCAACACATTTGTCTTTATAGATCCCTAATTAAAGATGGGAAGCATTAGATTCGGTTCAAGGTAACGAGTCTTTATGCAGGATGCTAGCATGGGGTATTCTGTTCCTTGGAAGAACAATGCTAAGGACGTATGCTCTTCCTGGAGATTGTCTTCTGCTGTTTTTAGTTATGTGACCCCAAACAAAGCATCAGTGCCCTCCCAGCCTATGCACTGGGTCCAGACCTGACTTCATTGTACTTTGGAAACTTGATCTCTGCTCTCTGGTGACAGTGACAGGACTAAAGGGAATGGCATGGAGCAGCATCAGGGGATGGTCAGGTGGGGGTTAGGGAAAGGTTCTGCCCCAGAGGGCAGTGGGCATGGGATAGCATAACCAGGGCAGTGAGCACAGCCCTGAGCTGCTAGAGCTCAGGGAGCTTTTGGACAGTGCTCCTAGACATAGAGCTTGGAATTGGGATGGTCCTGTATGGAAAGAGGAGTTTAAGTTGATGATCCTTAGGGGTGCCCTCCAACTCAGGATATTCTATGATTCTGTACTTCATAGTCTCTGGCCCAAAGCCTCTCTTAGGCCCCATGCACTTTCCCAGTGGTCCTACAAAATAATTAATCTCATGCAGGAGTGGTGGATCTCTGGAAGAACAGCCCACCAGAGTGGATCTTTAGTCTTAAACAGACGCTTTGCACTGTATGCCCTGTGATGTGGCATAAAGGCATATGGAAGTGATTAAGGGTGCAGAGCCTGCTGCAACACTGCTAGGGAACTTCATAGTCATGTCCTGTTGGCCTTTTGAGAGCAGTCTCTAGCATGAATTGTTCCCTGGATTAGATGTATCTGGAGCACTCTAAGCACATTAGCACTTTAGACAAGTTAGGTTTCTGTTGGTAGATCCTGTAGTTGCTGTTAGTTTAGATCATAGAATCATAGAATCATTAAGGTTGGAAAAGATCTCAGAGCTCATCTAGTTCAATCACTAATCCAACGCCACCATGCCCACTAACCATGTCCCTAAGTGCCACACCTACCCTTGTCTTGAAAGTCTCCAGAGACAATGACTTTACTATTTCCCTGGGCAAACGTGTGTCTGTGACTCTCCACTGAGCCACCCTTTGTCACTATGGGAGGTTCACTGACAAAATAGTCCCAGTGATGGGAGTCACAAGGCAAACTGTTGCATGGAAAGACTGCAAGACTCTTCCTAAGACAGGAGACCATGAGATGCCAATGACACTAAGAATGAAATTCATCCCAAGTCACCCTGATCTGCCTTTATAGAACATGTTATCTACTCGTGAGCTAAGAGTCCAGCTGGGGGAAACTGAGTGTGATTCACCTGGCCAGTATGGGCTAAAGCTTCACAATGAGATGGATTACTCCACCCATTTCATTGACACTGTCAATTACGCCACTGAGTGCAAGAGGAGCCCTGGGACCTTTTTAGATGCCTAAACTTGGATGGGTGAGTTGGTTAGCAGGTAGATTTTCTTGGAAAGATTCACATGGCAATGGCTTGCCTTGGTGGTTCACATTCACAGGATTGCTTTGAGAAAAGCCCCAATCAGAGCTCTGAGAGGAAAAAAGGGCAATTTCATCCACATTTCTACTGATGTGGCGTAACTTAGAGGAAAGCAAAGGAGACATCATAGAATCATAGAGCACTTAGAGTTGGAAAGGTTCTTCAAAGGTCATCTATTTCAACTCCCCTGCAATGAACGGGGACACCCACAGCTAGATCAAGTTGCCCATGGCCTGATCCAGTCTCTCCTTGAAAGTCTCCAGAACCAGGGCATCAACCATATCTCTGAGCAAACCACAGCATGTTTGGAGAACAGTGAATTACACCAGTAAATTATGAGAATAAGGTTCTGCCACATTATTATTTGCTTGCTTATGGGAAAACCAAGCTCAGTTCTCAAATTTGATATGCTATTGAAAGTTCCAAGGTTCTCTAAAGCTTTCAGAAACCCCCATGGATGGCATCTTGCATCTTTGCAACTTTCCTTCTGCCCTCAGCCCTAACATAAGGCTTCCCTGAGCCCCACCACACTGCAGATTGTCCTCTCTGCCACAGGGACCTTGCATTCCATGGGCTCATGGGCTTTGGCGTTGCTGGAGCTCTTCAGAAAGAGCCTATCCAACCATCAGTATGGGACAAAACAGTGCTGCCAAGAATGTCAGCAATAAGTAGGGAAGGGCTGATTTCTCCATGCTCTTCTTCCCAGCAGGATCAGTATGCAGAAGTTCAGAGAAACAGGCATGCCTACATGCATTGTTGCACACAGCCAGTTTACCAGGGTTTTCATTGGCGTGACAGAAGCTGTTGCTTATCTGCAGCTTGTTTATGGGGTCAGGCCACAGCTGGAAGGCTCACAGGCCTGAGGAATTCCACTCAATATCCTAACGCCATCGTCCTCTGGGGAAAATGCTGGAGTCACTGTGAACGTACTGTCCTTCTCCCTTCGCCAAGCAGCTCTTGGATCCATCCTAGGAAGGCATCACCCCAAGATATGCCACCAGTTGCAGGGAGGTGTTAACCCTCTGTGAACCCTGATATGCCTGCAGATGACCAGAGGAAGTTATTGACAGTAGATGGAGGAGCAGGTTGTAAAAGACTAGCCGGAACTTCAGACTCCCAGCCCCACACATAGGCAGAAGTCTTTGCTGATATCCAGCCCATTGTCCCATAACTTGGCAGACATGTCAGCTGTACTGTCCTTCATACAAGTCCAACAAGGAGGGGTACAAGCTGTGTAATAAGTGGAAACTGACAATATACGATTGCTTTGGGCCAAATTTAATTAATTTACTTCGTGTGAGCCTGGAAGAAAAGAAAAAGAAAGAAAACACTTTGACTGTGGCCAGGAAAGCCCACAATGAGCTTCATGCTCATAAATACTTTATGAACTAGAATCCAAAAAAGACTTTCAACTACCCTTCCAACCCCACCACCAGGAGCATTATTATATGGATATATATATATAATAGGAGAAAATGAAGTCCTCAGTAGCATCTGCACAAGGCAGCACAGAACTTTCTTGACCAGCCAATGGAAAATATGAAAGATAAAGCTCTGCATCCCACCCTGCCTGGGAACATCCTCCACCAAGATACAACTGAGAGTTCAAAAATAGTGCTGTGACACAGGTCCTAAAACATTTGGACTCCATGTACTACCTTTGATATTGCCCTGTTATGTTTTTGATGTTTTGGGAGTCAGATCATCCAAATATGATCTTGCACTGAGTTTTCAAGCTCAAGTGTTAATGTATCATTTCCCCTTGCTATGCCTGACATTTTATTCCCATTTTCTATTTCTAGATCTTGGAAGTATCGGACTTTTTCCTGAGCATTTTAGGTGCCAGTTAACTTAGTGCTTTCTTCCAACGCTGTTTCTGCCCAGGGAAGTGGTGGGCTGGTCAAGAACCATGGAGAAGTGACACTGAGGGACATGATCAGTGGGCATGGTGGGGATGGGTTGGGTTTGAACGTGGGGATCTTAGAACTCTTAATGATTCTGTGATTCTATGATCCATTGTCCTACAGCTCAATTCATAAACCTTCCATCTATCAAAATGTAATTGAATGTTTGTGTATACAAAGAACAAGCTAATTCTTTCCATACTTTATTCTTTTCTTAAATAAGGCCCCAAAATCTCTTTCTTAAAAGTAACTTGCCAGTGCTTGCCAAGATAGCCAAATGCTCCAGCATACACAAGATTACAAGCCAGAGAACTATTCTGGGGACTCCCTGCCTTGTTCTGTTCATCCCAGTATGATCAAAAGAGGAAACCATGGATGCACACAGTACACGTTTCTTCCAAGGGGCATGCCTATTTGCATGGTAATGATGATGGTAATGAGCCCCTTGTCTTCAGATGTACACAAGGTTCTAGGGGGTGAACACCAGCCAAAGTTGAAATACAGGGAATTCGTAGCTTGTGCTATTCAGTTTGTATTCACAATCTGGATGCTAAAACAAAGAACATAGCACAGAAACTGCACTGTGCAATGAAGTTTTATTTTCCTCTTTCTCAATTAAAATAAAAGTATTCTGTACAAAGCCATGGTTCCTCTAAGAACTGAGTGCACAGTGCAAACAAGGTTCACAATAATACTGTGAAAGAGATGATGGCAGTCATCCTCCTTCCTCACTGTCAAGATTGGACAATGTAAGGTCTTACTGCAGAGCTGAAAGCCAGGGAACCCGTGGTCCTGGAGATCGGAGCAGGGTGGAACATGGATGAGTCCAGCAGGAAAATCATAGGATCATAGAATGGCTTGGGTTGGAAAGGACTTCAAGGATTGTCAAGCTCCTTGCCGCAGGTAGGGCTGCCAACCTCCATATCTAACACTAGACCAGGCTGCCCAGGGCCCCATCCAATCTGGCCTTGAACACCTCCAGGGATGGGGCATCCACAACCTCTCTGGGCAGCCTGTTCCAGCACTTCACCACTCTCTTGGTAAAGAGCTTCCCCACCCAAAATTGCTGCCAAGACCTGAAATTAAGGATAGGAATTGGTGTTCATCTTAGAAACCTACCACTGGTCCATGTTGCATCAGGATGGAGCGTTGCATGAGGATCTTTGGGGTGGGCTGGGGGTGCAAGAAAAGGGAAAGGCTCGGAGCCGAGGTGGCTGGAGAATGGAGAAGAAACTAAATGCAGTGCAAATGGAGACTGCACCTTCACTGCTGGGGCCTAAACACTCCACGGATGGTGTTTCTGTGGTTAGATTTTGATGCTGTGAGTCAAGCAGCCAATAAAGCTCTAAATTCAGCACTATCCCAGAAGGAATAAACTCTTTGACTGAAACACAACCACAGCAGGGGCACGGCTTCTGCAAAACCTCTATGCTAGCTCTGTTTGAAACCATGGACTGCACCACCAGAAGCTGCTCATTACTCTGCAAATGCCATCCATCTCCATGACAGCCCCAGGTCTTTTCAGCACAGAGACATCAGGCCTGCTTGCTATCCTTACTGAGTGCCACCCACAGCACATATTGACAGCCAGCATGTGCTCCAGCCCTATGGCTTGAGTTGGCCTATGGCAGATATTTAACTTATACTTCCATGTGTGTGCTTTCCCTGCCCTAGTCATCAGAAAATGTGGAGATCTCTCTGTGATGGGGTAGCCCACATACCCCACTGTGTATGAGCCAACATACCCCACTGAGCCCCCATTATAGACTAAGCCTGTCTGCAAACTCTGCGCTGTGGATGGGTGGATGAATGTAAGAAAGCTTTGCTTAAATCAGAGCTCTGAGTTTCCTGGATGATGGCTTTTTGTTTTTTTTTTTTGTCGTTTTTTGTTTTTTTTTTTTCCTATCAAAAAAGTAGAAAACCACCATTGTGGGGACTTTTAATGCAATCTGTGGAAGTTCAGAGCCTTAGTCCTGAGTATCTGGCACCTGCTTGACTGTTTTGACACCAGGCTTGTTGAGCATGGGGAAAATAATAATGATATCCAGAGCTAATGTTATTTACTAAAATACGAATTAACGCTCAGTCACATGATGGCATGATTTGTCATCCAGAGCTAAAATTAAAAGAAATTAAGGCTGAGTCAGAAAGTTATTTCAGATATGAGTGGGTAATGCTAAGGGATGGGGCCATGTGGGAGCAACACTGACATCTTCTGGCTGCAAAGGAAACCTCGGCTCTTTTAGGAAAACCAGCAGGAGCTTCCAGCACAGAAGTGGTGTTCAAGACCAGGTTGGATGGGGGGCAACCTGACCTTGTGCCTGAATCAGTGGTGGGCATCCCTGCCTGCAGTGGGGTTTTAGAACTGGATGGCTTTTGAGGTCTGCCTCCCCAGACTATCAAATCTTATTCCCAAAATAATACCCTCAGACATTGCTATGAGGTCTCAGAAAGCAACTCAGTCCCGAGATATGGAAGATGCCTCATGGATTTGGCTCTCCTGCATCAGTTTAGAGCAGGACAGTGACTACAAGCCCTGTGACAGTGGAGGCTGGGAGGTTCCTGCCAAGAAGATGGTATTATCCATCTTTATGTTCTATGCCTTCCAGTACTGTAGTGCTCAGATTTTCACTTTGATATCAATAATATTGCAAGCCAAGGACCTAATGTCAGAAACACACCTTCAGCTTTCTTTCTGGGCTCACCTTCCAGGAAATGGATGTCCACCAGCCTTGCTACACTGTGCTGCCATGTCCTTCCACTTTTTCTAACCTTATTTCTTTCCATCTCTTCCAAGGTTCTTTCTTTCCATCTCTGAAGCCCTCAGAAATGGTCTTCAAGGTCATCTTCTGGCTGGGATACTTCAACAGCTGTGTGAACCCCATCATCTATCCCTGCTCCAGCAAGGAGTTCAAGAGAGCGTTCATCAGGCTGCTCAAGTGCCAATGCCACCGCAGAAGACGGCCCATCTGGCGTGTCTACGACCACCACTGGCGAGGAGCCTCAGTGAACAGCTCTGTGCAGGACTCCGAGACGGACCTGAGGCCCAGGATTAGCACCCTGAACAGCTCCTTCATCTTTAACTCCTCCTTGCAGGAGAGAGCGAGCAAGAGGCGAACACTCAGCTTCAAGGGCTGGAAAATGCTCACTCCTTTCCAGAAACCAGCATCTGCCCAGCTGAAAGAGAAGATGAACAGCCTTTCTAACAAAATCCGGGGGGGGTCCAGCAAAGGAGGGGTGACGGCCACCTACAAGACAGAGGTGGAGTCTGTCTCTATTGGCATCCCTCATGACTTTATGGAAACCATTGACTATCAGACCTATGATTTAACAGACTGCTGTGGGTTGAGAGAAACGGATATTTGAAGCCACTGGGACAGGTGTTGATGGTTTCTTTAGTGGTATCTTGCAGAAAAAACAAAGGGGTACCATCTATGGGTCTGTCAGGCAGACTGGAAGCAGCAATCAGGTATAAAATGCAGTTGCCCAAAGGTTTTAGAAGTATCCTCCATGGAGACATCAATTCCTTCTATGGGATTATGGGTTCCCCAAATAAGAGCTAGTGGAATATCCCATTGTAATGAGCTGTGGCAAGAGGGGGAAGTGTGGGGTGCATATGGCCTTCGGAAAAAGTCTGTTTCCTCCAATGAGATGGTTATCTTGTACTTTGGAGGAAGCTGTCCAATTAAGGGAAAACAAGATGTCTTCTTTGCCTTAAAAACACCACTACCGGGAGGACTGAACCCCAAAAGGTGCCAACTCTGCCTTAGTACACATGATAACGTTTCCATCCAGAGGTGGCATCCAGAATGGATACTGTGAGCAGGAGCTGGCAGCTGATCCTTCAGACAATGTTTTGGGAGCTTGCAGGGCTGTAGGGCTCAATAGGATCTCTGGCCCAGGCCTTTGCCTGGGTGAGCAAACAGCAGTGTTCACAAGCAGGGCTGGAGGATCTTGTCCCTCAGCCACCACGTCTTCAGTGCCCAGAGCTTTGCCACCACCATATCATTTGGTTTTAGGACAGAGGAACAGTCCAGATGCATACACTGATCCAACAGGTGTTCAGGTCTTTCTTCTCTAATTCCTACCTGTGACACATTTCTCATTCCAGTTTCCAGTGAAAAAACATGCAGCCCACTTTGTTCCAGCAAGCATCCTGCTGTGACACAGAGAAAGCAACTCCTTTTGATGTTGGCCATCCCCAGTCTTCTTCTTTCCCTTTCTTATTCTCACTTGCTGTTTCTGTCAAACAGTACTGAGTAAAGATGCATCCTAGGTGCTTTGCTCGTGTTCACACTCAACCAGAGCTGTGGCTCAGCAGAGGTGTGGTGGGCAGACGTAGAGCCATTTAAGTTCTGGCTCTATTACTC
>JAOWBP010002392.1:58260049-58275724 GCA_028571105.1 Tragopan temminckii
ATCTTTAGTGTTTCCAAAAACCCATATGGATGCCGGAGTTCTTGACCTCAGTGAAAGCCAGTTGCTCTTCTGGCCATTTTTTCCCCAGTTTTCACAAGACATTCAAAATTATTTTAGTGTGGGAAGGCATTTCATTAAGCAGAAGTGTTTTCCTGAAGTAACTCAATCAGATGGATATTAGTTTAGGTACACGCATAAATCTTCTGTGTATGTTTTCCTGGCATTTTCAAGGTACTGTTGGAGAGATAGAAGGGTTCTTAACGAATTCAGGCTCTACCATGTTACTGTGGTATTTTCTGCATTCCTGGATTAGAAGTGGATTTATGGATGCCATTCATGACAGTCTCACCCTGGACAGCTCTCATAAACTCCAGACACAAAGTCTTTGATAACCGTGGAAAAAAGTACAAAAACAAGGACAAAAAAATGCAGTTCAAGCATTTTTAGATTGTTTGTGGATCAAATGATTCCAGGCAACTCAGGATATTAACTCTGAAATTATGATTTTTTATTCATTTACACTTAAAATTCCATTTTTTCCTTCTAGACAGCTGATGTATATGATTTGTGTATCTGGGGTAGGTTGGATTATCTGAGAATGTCAGAGGGAATCAAAGAGGAAAATGTATTCTGACGCCTAATTTTACAAGCACATTTGTTCTGCCAAATAATTAATTCTTTACATTCTTCCAAATGGGAAATTATGCTTTCTGGCATGAAGGAGGACTTGTTATTCCTAACTGTCTGAAAAATAACAACCTTTTTTGCAGATATCAGTCCATGTGGCACTTATAATTTATAGTATTTGTAAATGCAAATGGAGATAATGCCAGGTAAGGCTTCCAAAGGGCCCCAGAATCGAATGTGCTTTCAAAAGACTGTTGACCAAAGACTTCAGACCAATCTGTTTAAGGGACATGACTGGCACACGGTCTTGAAAATGTTTCCCCACTGGAGTAGCGGTGTTGAACTCAGCAGTTTAACATGTCTGAGAAAGTGCTGGCAGGATTCACCACTCCTTAAATTTCTAAATTTTTACAGTGCTGTCTGGACATGTAGGAACAAGCTCTAACTATATCTGACTTATTTATGTTGTTTGTGCCAATCAAAATAGTAAAGAACTTGGGACATTAGCACCCCGCTATCTGTTTGTCTGTACATATTGCAACCCATAGAAAAAAATGAATTAACTCTTTCCCCCTTTGCTTCCATCCTTTTTCACTCGTTACTTAACTGCATCATCTTCTAACATCTTATTTTTGGCATTCAGGCTAACTATAGAATTGAAACTACTTTCTATTTTACCCCTTCAGTCCCTCTAAGAAGCAAAATTATACTCTGAAAAAAAAAAATTAAAAAAAATAGAAGTGATACTCTGCGCTTGGAGGTGTTCAAGAGTCAACTGAGCATGGCCTGAGCAACCTGATCTAGTGAAACCTGTTCTGAGCACGGTGTTGGACTTCCAGATGAATATATGATGTTACAATTCTATGGAATTTCAACAGAACTCTATTTCCCATAATGGGTGATATCAGTAAACTAGACAGGTATCTTCATTCCAAGTAAAGGGACGGAAATCTAAGGAACGTAGTCATATGAGTGTGGCATGGTGCCTAACTTTTTAATTCTTTACTCTTTGCTTTGACCAGAAGGTATGAAACACATTATTTTCCTCTTCTCCCTTGATTTTTACATATTGGAAGACAGCAGCCTCTTCACCAATATGAACAATGATTTCATTCTACTTTCCTTATATGTCAATATTTTGCGCAGTTCTCCATGTTCTCCAACAAACTCCTTCACCCAGTTCATCTCTTTCAAACTATGGTACCAAAAATTGTACCCACCACTTAGATCCTGAAGCAGTGTGTGATAAGAACTACTTTAATGGCTTACAGTACTGTGCAGATGATGCCCTGCTGCATTCCCATCTCTATAGATCAGTTTCCTTATTCACAGCAATATGAATTCTTGACGTTGTGTATCTGCTATTGCCCCAGTTCTCCTCTGCTAGTTGCTGCCACTCACCTGCTCTTGTGTGTTGCAGAGATGATTATTCCTGCCTACAGATAGAATTCTATGTTTGGCATTATTGAATTGGACTTTGTTTCTCCAATTTTTCCAATTTTTCAGGACAATTTTAGATTTCAGTATTTTTCTCTCATATATTGGCAGCCTCCTCCTGCCTGTTGATGTGGATTGTAAATGCCATCAGTCTGTAGCATCACAAAATAATAAATAAAACTGTTGACTGGTACTTCTCTTACAGTGGACTTCCACTACTTTTTCTTAATGCATCGTCTGATACTTTTCATAGAATAGTTATTAATGCTTCACTATTTTCCACTCAAATACCAAACTGACACCCCCAGGCTCCTTTCCTCCACACAGTCTTCCAGCCACTCTGCCCCAAGCCTGTAGCATTGCCTGGGGTTGTCGTGGCCAAAGTGCAGGACCCAGCACTTGGTCTAGTTGAACCTCATCCCATTGGCCTCAGCCCATTTATCCACACTGTCCAAATCTCTCTCTGTAGGGCCTTCCTACCCCGAGGCAGATTGACACTTCCTCCCAGCTTGGTGTCATCTGCAATGAGGATGCACTCAATGCTCTCATCCAGGTCATCAGTAAAGATATTAAACAGGACAGGCCCCCATGCCGACTCCTGGGGAACACCACTCGTGACTATTTCAATATTATTCTGGAAACTGAGATACTGCTAACTCACTGTAGTATCTGATCCATCTTTCCAAAAACTGGCACTGTACTGTATTTACCCATTCCCATTCCTCTACCTCTGTTTTCTCTGTGATCATTACCGTATCTCTGCTTTTATTCAGCTGTCTTGCAGAATACATAAACGTGAATGTTATCAAGCCCAGATCACCTAAATGCTACATCGTTTTTCTTCCATTACAGTCTGACTTCTTACCATGTCAGTCATGGTAGCTGTACCAAATACATAACTACATCTGAGGAAAAAAAAAACAAAAACCAACAAGCACACATTGAATAGCTCTATTTTTTATGGCTGACACCTTTCTCTTCCTTGAGATGAGAAGCAAATATTTCTTGCATATTCTACTAACTCTTCGTATACTTATATTTATATATTTATATTCAGATATTCATTTTCTTATCCTAGACAGTCTCATTTTTGTCCCTATATATTTGTTCTTGTCTGTTGACCATGCCCCTAAGTGCTTTGATGAAATTTATAGAGCTTGTATGAGTTCTTATCTCTGAAATCCCTAAGAGTGTCCGTAGCCAAGTAGATTTATGCAATTTTCTTAGGCCATTCTTCATGTTGGGATGAGTCTGTTTGTCTCCCATTAACAGAATTTTCTTAAGGCTTTGCCAGTTCTCCAGAATAATTCTCTCCCGGATCTTACCTACTTCCGTTTGATGAAATGTATTTTCCAAAGACTATAATCAATATTGATCCTTATTTTCCCAATATCCCTTAACTTTATTTCAGTCTTATCCAAACTGTCTGCTATTTTTTCAGTGAGTTCCTACCTATTAAATACTCATGACATTTCCTTTTCTATTTGATTATTTTATGTAGTTGCCTCCTGCATTATTACACTTAATAATGATCAGAACATTCTAGCTGCTTTATACACCCCCTGCTCTCTTTTCTTTCCAGAAACATCTGGATCAAGGAATTCCTTACTCCCATCCCTTAGCTGCCACCATTATGTATCACTTCGACTAATTCTGTTAATTTCCCAGAAATTGATTGAGAAATGAAACATGAATCTTTCACACTGAGAGCTGGAAGGTGGCTGTGGCATATGATCAAAACATAATCACTGCTTAGCAAAGGAGTGAATTGTTGCTACGCGAGGGACCTTCCTCCAAGCGTATCAGTTCTGGCATCTCTCATAAACACTAAAACCAAACCAAACATCAAATAAAGCCAAACAGCAGGAAAGGATGCTTTCCACAGCTCCGGGACATTGCTGGAGTGTTTGTTGGGGTGATTCTCATCCTAGCTTTGTAGAAAACCCAAAGACCATTCCAGCTCCCTTGGATATGCAGTTTTACAGAGAGTATGGACAAATTCCACAGAGAAGAGCTTTTCCTCAGTTTAGTGGCCAGATTGTTTATATTCCTTATAGTTTATCTGTCTGCTTAATTGGTGCTTGAATCTCTTTGCCTTCTATTTCCTCTAGCAGCTGATTCTAGGGAATTTTAATATACTCTAGGAAATTTCCTGTAATGCTTCAATTAGAAACTTTCTCACATTTGTCTTCTTTTCTTTTAGGTCTCCGTGTTTAGATGACAGAGACACAATAAAAAGAAATATTAGTTGGATCCTGCTATTTGGATAGGCTTAAAAGATGAACATTACTGATTGCATAGGTTATCTCTTCTGTTTCTTTTTACGTTCTGCATGTTTGTCTACATCATGCTTATAGTCATTGTGTCTGGTAATGCACTAAACTATGTGACATGCAAACATCATTTACACGATCAATTCTGTTCTTGTCTTTACCCCTCCACACTGTGCAAGGAGTCTTGTGTGATCTTTTTGTTGTTTGTTTGCTTGTTTAATAAATACACTGTATTTGTCATATTATTATGCACTGATGTTTAAAAAGTCAGGACCAAGGAAAAGAAAAGCAGCGGTACTTAGCTCAACAGCCTTACCAACAGCATCTTGCTATGACCAAGATTAGCTTTATTCAGCTCAAGGGAATTCCACTGCAACAGAAGAGTGAAAGCATTAACCAGGATTTTCATTTGAAGGGTATGGTAGATCTTTTACACATCTTGGCCCTAACTTCCTCAGTATCCAATCATTAATTAAAACCTGTTGCACGAAATAATTAATTATAAATATAAATCTCCTTTTGAAACCAGGGAAAGGTTTGCTGCCTGGAAATTTTCTCAAAATCTTGCAGTGTTGTGGATTTACTAGGTGAGCAACATCTATGACAACATATTGTCATCAACATGTGGTCGACTCTTCCCTTTGATTTGAAAGCACCTGGCTAAAAATTGAAATCTGAGATCCGAGTGACTCATTTATGAGGACTTGTGGGTCTGATTGCCAAGAGTTAGTGGCAAGCATGCAATACAAATGTACAAAGTAAATCAGTAAGTACTGAGCTGTTCACATTGTTCAACATCATTTGGATAAATGTCCCAGAAACCTGAATATGCATCACACCCTGCTCAGGCCTTGCCTGGCATCCCTTCCTCTGGCTATGAATCCCAATTAAATGACCATCACTGTGATTTGCTATTGTGGATCTGACCTGATTTCTAGAAACGATCCAATTAAGCAAATTTCTCAGCTGTGCAGTTTTTTTAAATAGGAACACGTTGCTTTGAGTACATTGTTTTGAAGGATGTAGTGTTGCTTTGGGACAATCAGCACTGAAAAGAATCCACTCAAGCTGTCCAGCAGATACTTAAGAATTAAGTATATCATATGAGAAGGAAACAACGCGTTTTCTGATCTTTGCCAACCACATGGAGATTCATCTCTCTTACATTTCATGTCCTGAGATGATGACCAAGATAGGAATTGACTTAAATCCCGCAGACCTTGTTTTTGCTTGCAAATTGGCCTAAGCTCATATCCTAATCAGGTACTTGAACCATTTACGTCTCTTGGCTGAATTCCAACTCAGGTTCATCTCTGATGAAATTGTTTCAGTTCATTAACCAATCTGGTGATGCTGAAGCAGCTCTTCTGGGAAAATACAACACTCACAGCCAGAAAAGGGAAGGTTACCATTGCAGAGTTCAGAATAAAGCTGTAGACCCTACGTTTTGTGCCAGATCCTAAAGGCAAGGCGTCCCAAATCTTCCCCACTTCCTTCAGATGAACACAAAGCTGAGTATCCTCATAATCAGCCTTTGGGAAACAAATGACATTAGCACAGTGGTGGACCCACCTACCTTCCTAACTGTGTCAACACTCTCAGCCTTGGAGCACAGAGATGAACACTAGCACTAGATTTCGGGGTAGGTCAGGGGATGGATAGGGCAGCACCGGTTAAAGAGGTACATCAATGCTAACAAGGCACAGCAGAGGGTGACAACATGTTCTTCAACATGACAAAGAGGGATTGGAAGCGTGCCTTTGCTTGAGAAGGACCCTATGATGGTAATGTTCCCAGATCTGGCTTTAAAGTTATCAAAGTAGTGCGTGTTTCTCTGTCAGTCTAGAGGGAGAGCCAGAATATGGCACGAAAACAGAACGCTTCCCTTGAGCGCTCCCACTGTTGGTAATTACTTTCAGCTCAGAGGATTTCCTGAATCTCATGCAATTTGCTCATTTATTAAGTCCCAGGAGATCTTTCTTCACATACTTGTGTAGAATCTCCCTGGAGCCATTTTCTGTGCCACAGCATCCTTTGACAAGAAAGCCTGTTGCTTAAATGGCCACATCCTCCATGTACATCTGATGTGTGAGTTTCATTCAACGAAGAGTTCTTCCTCTGGAAGAGATAAAGAACAGTTTGTCCTTCTCCACTCCAGCTGATTTTTCACTCTCACCTTTAACCATCCCCTTCCCAGCTTAGGGACCCCTAATCTACTCAGTCAAACTTCATAGCAAAACTGATCTCCTAAGGTCCCTTCCAACCCCTACAATTCTGTGATTCTGTGATTCTCATCATTAAATGTTGTAGTTAATGTCCCTTAAATCAGCTGTGTAGACACGGGGCCAAGCCTGTATCAAAGCTGACCTGTAACGTGATATTCAGTAATAACATCTTACTTTCATTTGTCAGTGACCATCTTGGTCTCTGTTTCAGCAGCAGATTCTCTGTCTTGAAGGAGTCTGAAGTCAACAGGAATGGATGCTGAGAGCTCTCCTAGACAAATTACTTTCCTAGCATTCAGCAAGCATTCATGCTAATTTTGCTTACATTCACCCTGACCCTGCTGTGCTAAGGTGCTCCTGTTACAGGGAATTATTTAGATTTGGGAGGCACCCTGGATAGCGAGAACCTGATTTCTGGTCGTTGTCGCCTGTAGCAATTGGCAGTTATATTCTGAATAAACAAATATAACCCAAGGCAAACATTTGCTTCTCACACTTTCTCCAGCAAATATGGTTTTAAACGTGGGAGAAAAAAACAAACTCTAAAACCGCCTCTCAGCTTTTCAAATTTTGCATTCATTTTTTCATGATTTATTTTTCCTCATCCTGGCAGAAAGAGGAGCAGTAGAAAACACTAATCTTTAACCACAGTCATTTCCTGAATACCAGAGAACTGTTGTCAAAACTGAGGATTCACTCACTTGCTGAAACATCTGTATTAGATTACTGCACTTTCCTTTTTGCTCCTGCATCATGGCATGCAATCAGCACTGCTCCAAACCAGAAGCTGGAAGCAGCTGTATCCTTCAGAATCATTCCAGGCTTCCCCCATCTAACAGTGTTGCAAAGTAATTTTTACAGCAAGGAACTCTTTTTTGATTTTCTGGACACAGCTTTACCCAAACACTGAAGAGCAAATACTAAATCCCATTTCCTTCCTGGAACAGAGCTGAAAAAATCTCTTTTGTGTACCTACCAGTTTTGTAAGCTGCTTTTAACGCACACTTTTCTGGAAGTGTATTTCTCTACTTTTCCTCTCTGTATATTTATATTCCAGTCCCTTCTAAAAATAATGATGATCATTTTAATAATGACTGATCTCCCCCGGCCTGATTTAGCTCTTTAGCTGACGCAAGATTATTCATTGTCTTCTGCCCAGTAATTTCTATGAGTCTTTGGGAGTCATGTCTTCTGTCTGATTGACTCATTAGGTTTCAAGCCTAACAGCCAAGATCAGAAAGACTGATTCAGATATTGCCTTTGGGGAGATCGTTCCTGACTAGCATGTAAAACCTGGATTTCTCTTGAGAGGCAGTAACCCATGGAATCATCACCAGAAGAAAGCATGACTCTACCAAGTGCCCTGCCAGTATCATCACAACAAGGACTCTTTGATCTCCAAGGAAATGCTCAGAGAGGAAAAAATTAGGAAACATGCCAAGATATGCCAAAATATCCCCACCTCCCCCACACTTTGTACCCTGCAGCCTTGTGAGGACAGGTGACCAACACGAGTCGTGTGGAACTGCAGTGATCCAGGAAATCTAATGGTGGAGACAGAAGACTTGGCTGATTTCCCAGAAGGATCTTGATTAATACCCTTGTTTCTTTGTCTTTAATGGGAGGATAATATGCAAAATGCTTTTGAAATTACCTCACAACTGGGAGGTATAATTTGAAGAAGATTCTCAGTAAATGTGGATAATAATTTGCCAGTGGGAAAAAAAAAAAGATTTGATCACAGGATCACAGAATCATATAATCTATTGAATTGGCCTTAAAGGTCATCTTGTCCAATTCCCCTGCAACGAACAGGGACATCTAGAGCTCAATTAGACTACTCAGAGCCTGGCCAAGTCTGAACATATCTATGGGGTTTGGATTTGACACCCAGCACTCTGGGAGCTTAGAGAAAAAGGAATATGCTACAATTACCAAGTGGTTTCCTGGAAAGTGTCAACATTAGAAACACCAGAGTAGAAGGTCCATCCAACAGCGTGGCTGAATTACTGAGCTGCAGCACAGAGGAAGAGGAGGTGACCACCAAGTCCTGGAGAGCAACCAGGTGTCACAAACAGGGGTAAGGTTGCACCATGTAGGTCTGCCATGATTTAGTGGGCATGGCAGTGATGGGTTGACGGTTGGACTTGCTGATTTTAGAGGTCTATTCCAACTTTAATGATTCCATGATTCTATGACAACGTGCTTTCCAACGCCCAAGTTAATTCACTCGAAGAAAGATTCACATCCATAGCAAAGCAACTATATACGTCTACATATAGTCACTGGCTCCAGAAGTACCTATTTCTCTGGAGTATCATGCAAGGCACATTTATATTTAGCACTACCCATTCTCCTCCCTAGCTCTGCCTGATAATAGAAAGCCATGTGCTGGGAACCCAAGTGCACTGACTGCAGTGATGAGGATCACAGAACTACTTGGGATCAATTGATAAAAAATTAATGTTGCCATCCACGTAGCCTCAGCAGCTCAGTGAAGTCACTGCTTTAGCAAAACTTATCTACACTGACCTGATTCACCTCCAAACTAGGGGGCGATTAGCAGTTTTCTCACTTTTGCTAGCCAAGACAAAGGCAATGTTCTCTTCTGGCCTCTAAATCAGGATGCAGTCGTGCAGCAACTTTAGAGCCAGAGGGCAGAGAACAAGCCTCTACTACATGTGTCATGTGAAAAGCAAACATCTGGCTAATGATTCTACATGCCCATCGCTGTGCCTGTTGTTAAGTTCATTATCGCTTTTAACTCTGTAGGTTGCATCACATTGCAATTTTTGGACTAGTAGTTGGCGATGTTATTTTGCTCTTCTTGTAACAACTTTGAGTGTTTGTATAAATGCAATCTCTTTATTGAAGGTAGTATTCCCAGGCTGGATAACTATTAGGTTGTCATTGCTCATGGGGACACCATTAATTGGTTTAGTTTGGGCATTGGCATAAGCCAAGCTAAACCACATAAGCTTTTGAGGAAAAAGACCCAGAAATGCATGTCATACTTTCCACAGAGTAGACAGAGAAGATTAAGCTGGTCATCAAGATGTGGTCATGGGGTTAAGCAGATGTCCTCCTCCCGTTCTTGGTGTTGCCGGAGGCTTTCACTGCACAATGGGCCACATTTTAACACAATGAAAAAGAGAAGCGTAGGAGAGAGATCCTAATTTACCCATGCTACAGGCCCAAAAAGTCTTTGAGATTGTGAAGCACAGAAGTAGATGAGTCCACTTCAGCCTATCCACACTCCTAGGCGTTATATGTTAGCAGAACTGGCAAGACCAGCCTCTGCAGGGACGGATTGTATTTGTGCTGCATGAAAAAGTAAGCCAGCTGGACAGCACATTCATACGTTGGGCCAAGTCTCTCAGAAGATGTAAGACAGGATAGTACCTTTATTTTGGTGGGAGAAACAATGTCAGAATTCATTCCCAGAGCGATGGTGAATACTTTTAATTGTGTTGAAAGGGGCCGCAGGAGGAAGCCTTCACTGCCACTTGTTGTTGGCATTGGAAAAGAAATGATACATTGCATTTTTTTTCCTACGCTCCCTTTGCTTTGCAGTCATTTCATGGTGACAAGATATTCATGTTCTTTTATCGAAGTACAAGCTCAATTTGCACTCCTTAAAATTTGGCTTCTGTAATAGTTATGTGGTTAAACTGTAAAGAAAACCAAATTACAAAGCAGCACACCAAATGGGAACTAACTTGCAAGGGGCAAACAAAGCTGGTGGCTGAAGATAGCAATGCAAAGAGAGCTTATTTTCCAGCAGAGGTTGTACAGTGAGCCACCCCCAGGTCACTGCCATCAGAAGGAAGGTCACAGCATGCATGTGGACGGTTGGTTCCCAACCTCTTGGTGGTACCTGTGTCATGTCCTTAATCAAGCTCTCTTTTAGTGACACTTGCCTCAAGGAGGGCATGGGGAGACAAGGCCTGTCAGGCTGTGAACTTGATTAATGCCACACAGATAAATGACCCCAGCATTTATTCCTCATTCTCTACTACTTTGGGTGACATTCAAAAAGAATAATAAATGCACACTTACTGACCCCAAATCTTTTTCCCTATCGCAAAGTAGCTGCCAAAGTAACTCTGATTGTTCCTTCCTGAAGGCAAAGCTGAGGAACAGAACCCAGTCTGTGGCATTTAATTTTAGCCTGAGCCTCTGCCAGACATTTCCATGCCATGGATTTATATTTGTTTGTGTTTATTTGTGCTAAATTAAAGGGTAGAAGGCTGGGAGATCTCTGTGTTCACTTAAGAAAGCACACAAGCTACTGCAAGAAAGCACAGTGTAAGTTGAATTTATAGCTATTGTATTTATATGCATTTATATATTTTTTTATATTTATATGTATTCATCATGCAAATTAGATTGCCAGAAGGATTTAGGGTATTGGGCTTAAAGGGAACCAAGATTTGTACTTGATGATTGTACTTGATGACTTTAGTGGCCTTTTCCAACATTAATGATTCAGTGACTCGGTGATTCTGTGATCGCTGTCTTCCATGCACAACATTCTCCTGGCCTGGATGAACACCATAGGTCAGCTCAGCCTTCTGCCCCAGCCCTGCTAGCAGAGCAATCCCATGAGCATCCAGTGTCCCCCTCTGCCCTAGGTGCTTCCCTCTCCTTGCTTTGTCCATATCCTTTCTGCACCTTCATGCCCAGGATGTCCCAAAGCTCAGAGGTGCCTTCACACGTGGTCGCCATGTCCAGAGAGATTTGACACCACACGTGTTCCCTGCTCCTGATGGCCATGAAGGAGTCATAGAATGGTAGAACTGTAGAATGACTGAATGACTTAGATTGGAAGGGACCTCAATGATCCAATCCCCAGTTGCAGGCAGTGTTGCCAACAACTAGATCTGGCATCAGATAGATTTCCCAGGGCCTCATCCAACCTAACCTTGAAGTCCTCAAGCCAAACACCTGGGACTCTTTGCTAACCCTCCCCTCCTCTCCGCCTAGTGCTCCTGAAAACCATTTCTGCAGACATCTCCTTTATTTGTCATTTGGGGCAAAGTCTTTCTCAAGCCTTGTTGTTGTCTAATGGTTGCTGGAATGGAACAACATCATGAAAACTTCTATTTGAGAGCCAAATCTTAGTCTGGCATCCTTTTTACAAAGCTTTCTCGGGACTTTTCTTTATAATCAAAAGAAGTCATACATGGGAGGCAAACTTTAAAACATCAGAGGGGGTTTGGTTCAGGGCTGTTACAATACCTGTCACTTGGGGCAGCTGGTGGTCTGAGTTCCTCTTTGGTTGGAAAAATACTAATGGCAAATAAATACCAACATTCGGAGAATGGGAAATTTCTCAAAGAGAAACAAACTGTCAGCACAAATCTTCTTCTGTGGTAACAGAGAACACTTTCACTGCAATTTTGACCTTCTGTAGCATTTTGATTTACATAGTTAGCTCTGCTTTGATATATCTTTTGTGCTACTATTTATTTGTACTCTGTACATCAGTGACTGTTCTTTTTAAACTGATCATTAGCAAGTGTTCTGCTAATTGTTAATTCTGCCTGCCATTTATGAAGTAATTGGTTTTACATTTTGCTCATTTCTTTGCCCCCCCCACCCCAAAACCATTTTGAAATACAAATCTGAAAATGTTCTTCTTGGTATTAAAGAGCTTTATTCTATGGCTCTTAAAAGACCAAAAGACAAAGCAGAACATCCCCATGGAATGCTTCATTTTGAATGCATCAACATTGCCACTGAAAAAACAAACACTTCCAATCAGCTCTGCAAAACCAGGCTTACCTCCTTATTTTATCTGCCCATCCTACCTGCTTTAGCATGGTGTTCAGAGCCTTTCTCCTTACACTAAACAGCCCAGTCTCTTTCCTTGGCTCCTGCTCACTGTATTAGGATGTGCCTAAGATTTTAGGTGGAAGATTGCTCTTGCATTCAGGAATCCAAAGGAATTCCAGCTCCTGAGAGCCTTTCCTGTTGACCACAGCCAAGCTCAGAACATGAGCCTTCACTGCACTATGAGAATGATCAGAGAAAAGTTAATGTGCTTTGTTACCCTTCTCCTTTCATTTTTTTTTTTTTCTCTTTTCCCCTTTGTCTTTTTCTATACAGGCATCCAAAAATTAAACTAAAACTCCATAAGAAGTTCATAAATTAGTCTTCACATCAGCTGGTAACATGAAATAGCAGCAAAAAGAAAGTGTATGTTGTATCAGGGGAGACTGTCTATTGGAGAGAATAGAGAAGCATTGGGGTCTGCTGCAGGAAGAAAAGCCCAGAGCAAGAGATGGATTTGGAAGAAGTAAATCTGTCCTTATTAAGTGGGCTTGGGCCACTATTGCCTTCCCATGTGTGGTCTGGAGACCACTGGTGGCAACCAGGACTGCAGAAATACAGCAGAAAGGAAAAACAACAAAAAAAAAATTATTAAAAATAAATAAACAAAACAAAACTGGCAAAGGAACAAACAAAAAGACGCATTCACAGATACAACAGAAAACTAACAAATGCACTAAAAGATATTAATGGTGTTGATGTGACAGTGGCCAGCACAGTTCAGGGAGCGATACTGTGAAAGATGAGCTGAGAATTTTAGTGCTTTTTTTTTTTTTTCCTTTCAAACAAGACAGCAGCACAGGTTTGAATCATCGCTCACAATCACTTCTATCCCGTGTTTTATTATGTTTGAAGCCCTGGGGTCAGAGGATCAGAGAAGCCAGCAGAGCTCACCAGCCTCCAGCTGGACATGGCAATGAAGATCAGACCCATTTCCCAGGGATCACTGAATTGCTGGCCTATGGCAAGTCATGCACATCTCTATAATCACTTAAATACTATAATTCCAGCATGATGAGAACAGGATCCATCTCTCCAGTCGCTGGACCCAGGGAATGCTGCAGGCAGCTGCACCGCAGCTCATTCTCCTTTGCAGAGGAAAGGTGCAATGAGGGCACAGCACTGCGAGTGCAAATCTGGAATACATGCAAATGTGGATCAAAGTGCTTTAAGCTGTGGTCTTCTGCACTGAAAAATTGCCTTCCCTTTACAAGGCACAGGCACAAGATGTAATTACCATGGTGTACTACGTAACATGTTCATTGGATTCATGTGAAAGAGCTGCCAAAGTCCCCATGTTGATGATGGATTGATGGTTGGACTACAGCATGTCAAAGTGGGCATGGTTGTGATGGGTTCATGGTTGGACCTGATGGTCTTAGAGGTCTTTTCCAACCTTAATGATTCCATAAGTCTGTGAAAAGGGGAGAAAAAAGCTGCACCTCCTTCCAGCTTCAACCCAAAAGATTGGCCATGTCCCAAGGTCTCACAGAGCTGTGTTCCTTTCAGGCACTTCTGTTCCTCCATGTAGACCTACAGAAGCACTTGGATTTGGGTTTAAGTGAGTTAGCACAAACCTGTCCCTTCTCAGCTTAAATTAACTGTAATAGCACCAGTTTAGACAGATGGAAAGCAATGAGGTAGCTGGATTTTAATGAGTTGATGCTTGTTAGCTGAGCTTCAGTGATGGTGTAGGATGTGCTCTCCTTTGTTTGGAGGAGAAAGGCACCAACACAACCCCAAAGGGTTCACGGGTTATGTCCCAACAACATGGGCAAGAGAGGTGGGTCAAGAAGAGAAGCAGAGCTCACCCGAGAAGGACAAGACTCGGGGTAAATGAAATCTTCACCCTACTGGCATTTGTTAGCACATCTTTTGGGAGAAACTTTTCTTTTCCAACCATCAAGCTTCTCATGCTTTACATGAGAAGCTCAGTCCAGACTTAACTTTGGAGAAACGCACATTCTCTTTTTCTCTCCATGTCACATAGAATAGTTGAGATATGTTTGCGTAGACAACAGTCTTTGTAGCTACAGAGATACAGCTACAAAATTCCATGCGTTGCAATCATCCCATGCTGAGTTGTGCATCCTAATAAGAAATAATAATTCATTTTGCCGGTTGACATGTTTTCATCAAAGCATAAGGAAAATGAATAATTTGACCTCAAGTGTTGAGTGTTTGGGCTTCTCTTTTTAATTCACATTTTAAAATTCTCTTTTTCTTTTTTTTTTATTTTTAAGCAGAGCAAAATCATCCTGCTGAATATTTTCGTTGTACAGTACTTGCTCTTGATTGCTTGTGTGTTCCAGTTGTTGTACTGTGCTCGTTCCCAGCAGGGTCAAAAACCCAGCTCTAGGATGATGGGTTAAATCTTAAGGGTCAGAAAAGTGCGCAAAAGAAATGAGGAAGATCAATAATGTGTCATTTCCTGCAGTGAATGTCAAAGAAAATATATGGGAATTTATGTACTATCATTTTTTGTTCACTCTCATATCCACTGAATCAACAGACGTGCCCTGCTCTGTTAGTTAAATCACCTCACTATCTACTTGAACTGCCCTTTAAAGCCTTTTTTTTAATGTAATTTTATTTTTGTTAAGAAAGAAAAGTTGAAAACTCATGGGTAAACACACTGCAAGGAAATATTTCCTGTGTACAGTCAAAAGCAGCTGAGGGAGAACCCTTGTCCAACACTGGAGTCAGTCCCCATCGCAATGTATGGAGACAGAAGAGTAGGGTCACTGGGAGGAAACCAGCATAAACAGGATTTGGTTTTATCAGTGGGAAAAAAGAAAAAAGAAAAAAAAAAAACAACCCCACAACAACACTGCTTAAATTATCCAGAAATATGTGCCTATATATGTTTTAATCATACGTTGCTGTTTCAAAGTCCTGGAGCAGCTGGGGGGGGGAGGACCAGTGCTGACAAGGATGCCTGCTGGAAGTCCTGTGTGTTGTGCATGAAAGGAGACTTACCAGCCTTGTAGGGCATCATTCTGGTGGGATGTTGGAGATGGGAGATGGGTGGTGGGGAGTGATGGTTTCCAGCCATGCTGGGCATCACTGTTGTGGGATGCTGAGGATGGGGAGTGAGGGAAGGGAGTTTCCAGCTTTTAGGGCACCATTATGTTATGATGCTAGAGCAGGAGGGTAGCAATCAACATTGTAGGGCATCACAGCCTGTTCTGGGTGGTGGAGCAGGTTGCCCAAGGAGGTTGTGGATGCCCTATCCCTGCAGGCATTCAAGGCCAGGCTGGATGTGGCTCTGGGCAGCC
>JAOWBP010002392.1:58287696-58299735 GCA_028571105.1 Tragopan temminckii
ATGTGCAGGGTTGCCAACCAGCAGACCAGGCTGCCCAGAGCCACATCCAGCCTGGCCTTGAATGCCTCCAGGAATGGGGCATCCACAACTTCCTTGGGCAACCTGTTCCAGTGCTTCACCACCCTCTGTGTGAAAAACTTCCTCCTAATATCTAACCTAAATCTCCCTTGTCTCAGTTTAAAGCCATTCCCCCTTGTTTTATCTATCATGCTGAAGTGAGGAGTTACTATTTAGAGCTGGCCCTTAGCCGATCAGCAGGTTCAAAACTCAAAACAGATTGGAGGATCAGCTCGAGAGGGAGTAAATCTTGTTCTATCAAATGGACACTAGTGCTGTTGCCTGGGAGCATTCAATCTGTGTTGTCCTACACTTGCAGTGGAGTCAGCAAGACTGTGTTTATGTGACTGCTTTCCTTCCCTCCCCCGCCAAGGCTCACATCCCACTGTTTCAGATGCAGCTCAGTATCCACAAGCTAGATAAATTTTCATGATTCAGAGCTTTAAAAACTAATTTTGAGGTGGTTACTAAAGGAAAAAAAACACTTTTAGTACTCAGACAATGGTGTGGGCTATTTTTGGACGTTAAAGCCCTGGAGTGGTTCAGTGAAGCAGACCATGAATGACCATTAGATAGTCTAGATGGAATTTAAACCCTGTGAATATAGTCCTCTCATCTGTCCAGTATCCTTCTCCTTAAGTTTAGCAACAGTAGTGGCAATAACATATGGGCAAATCTACTAAATAACAGGGGTGTTATTTGCCCTCATTCCTGGGCCTTGATGAAGATGTATCATGAGTGAAACTCCCCCTGTGTCTGTGTCTGACATGTAGCATATTATATGTCCAATCCAGTGAGTCTGAAAGTAGGTATGAGTTAAATAAATTGTGTGGATGTGGAAACATCAATTGGAACAAGAGGGAGTTACAAGCTCTACCACAGCTATCATCGATGGTGGTGGTCATGTCACATATTGTCTGCCCTTCATCTCCTTCTAAACATATAGATGTAGATTCTCTGCAGAAGGTTAAGCATGAGGAACATGATGAAATATAATCTCCTCTCTCCCCTACAGATCTTCACTTCCTTAAACCAGTAGAAGCCTGAAAAATAAGTTTTACTTTAAAGGGTTAATACCCTCTTCAGCACTGCAGGTCTGGTTGCATTCAAATGGACTTGCATGACCAACCTGAGGGAATTTGGCTGCGTCTAATGAGAATTCTTATTATTCTGGATTCACCCATGGTTCAGAGCACCTTTTTCTAGTCAAACAGACTTGTACAACCACCCCTAAGGAGTTTGACCACAACCAATGAATGCTCTTACGACTAGTCTTCTTTACTGGAGCGACAGACTACAGACTCTGTTGAGCTGCTAGATATAAATACACCGTCAGCAGAGCATGTGCAAGTACTAATAGAGTGAATAATACAGCTGACCACAAGCACATTAAACTGTAGAATAACTCTACAGAGATTGCTAAGTTTCCTGGGGAAAGCACTCGGTATAACTGAGTGTGTGAACCTTACCCAGTAGGCGTCCCTACGAGGGGGAAGAAAGGCTCAGCCCATCAACTAGTCACAAAGGAGGTGTTGTCCTGTCTTGTCTGTAGTGGTATCTTCCCCAAAATTCCTTCTCTCTTAGGCCAGTTTGATACTATTTTCTTACTTTTATGTGGAACTTGAGTGACTCTAATCATACCTATCTTTGCTGTGGTTGGTGCAACAGAAAATTGAAAAGCTGCTAACTCAGGTCGACTACTGCACGGGTTATCAGTCCCATAGTACCACCAAGTTCCCATCCCTGAGGTTTGATCAAGAACCCAGCTGCAGAGTTTTACACCTCGCTCACCCACTGCGCTGTTTCTCTTAGAGTCAGCACACCAAAATCCCATATGCTCTTAACATCTAAGGTTTGCAGGTTTTACGTTGCTTAGGGAACTATAATGGAACAGACTCCTTGCATATTGGCTGCATTCCATCCTGGAGGTTTCTTCAGTGTTTTCCTTCATTTAAGTTATTCCCAATAGTTACTCCACATGATTCTCCCACTGAAAAGCACAAAATGATGTAGCAAACACTTCTGGAATCATAAGGCATCCTGAAAACACAGCAATTTTTTATTAAGCAGATGTTATGGCTCCTCCTGCTTCTTCTGTGCAACAGTGACCACTAACATGAAGAGCTTTGGTTCCAGAAGTGATAGACATGTGGCAATTTTTTATTAATTACATTAGTTATTTCATGTATTACTTTATTGGCTCTGCCAATGTAGTAGAACCATGCCTAGATTCTCAGAGCAGTGTGTAAAGTTGGCATTGCAGGGAAGTGACTTGCTGGATAGAGTGAATAACACCTACAAAAACTTCCTTAAGGCCTTCACTTTGAGGAATGCTTTTAATAAACATTTAGGATAGAACAGAAGGTGGGCTAAAAATACCCAGTGAACAAAGAACCACAGAAAAGTGTGGGATTTGGTATCTCCCTTTGTTTGCTCCGCAGCAGATTGGGAATCTTCCTTTTGCTTGGTTAATTCTAGTGCCAATGAAAGTACAGAACCACTGCTCTTGGCTTTTCAGTAGTTTCCAGCTGCGGTCCATGGATGTCTCCGTTGGGTGTGGGAAAGATCCTTACCTATTGTCATTCTGCTGAAATTCATTACACAGATGCCTGCACCTCTACTAATATAATTTTACAGCTGTGCACGCTGGGGAAGATTGGAAATCACAAAGTCCAGACACTCAGCTGGTGCAAGCTGATAGTGATGCATCTCAACGTCAGCACACTTGGCTGTCTCTCCTGGGCTGTATCAGGAAAGATCATTTGCCTTCATGCAGTACTTTGTACTCGTGGCTATTGAACACAGCATGTTTAATCAAGAAGACACATCTGCCAAGCAGACAAGACTGCTGCAGTGCTATGGTTCATCTAGGGTCAACGTTACCCCAGCAGCAGTCAACATCTCAGGCAATGAACTCTGCAGATCTGGTTTTCACAGAACCAGTGACGTCCATCTCTTAGTGTGCATTTCTTTATTATTTATTTATTTTGGACAAAAATTGTTTGTGAGAGTGAAGCTAGAGTGTGTTTGAGGATTTCTTCCCTCGGCTGCCCTGAAGCACAGAATGAGCAAATGAACAGCTCTGTTCTGAATCAGCCAGACTGCACACAGTGCCTGTGAGACATTGGAGCAGTACTTCTGCTATTAGGGCTTCTACAATGGAGAAATTTCAGTGGATGAACTTTTTACAGAGCTTTGTTTTTCTCCAGAAAATTTATTTCAGGTGAAGGAACTCCCTTCAAAGTGATATTCTGTGGAACAAACTCAAGTGTTCACTGAGCTGTAAATTACTGCTAATCAAGACTCTATGCACCAAGTCTACCTTGCCAGATCCTTGTGTAAGAGGTTTGATGCCCTGACAAACCCCAGATGTTTTCTGAAGTGCATGAAAGGGAAAAAATAAAAACAACACTTCTCCACTACTGGAAGCACACATTTTGTTCACGTCCATTGAAAAGATTAATGAGCCCACTCAAGCTTGGTTTTCTGCAACTCAGATTTGTAAATTACAAACATTTCCTTTTTTTTTTTTTTTTTCCCAAATATGTAATGATTAGAAAAAAATTGCTGTTGAGAAGTAGCATTAAACACCTTAAGTAGAAAACCTTGCTGAAATTTAAATCTGACCTTAACAGGGGTCTTCAAAACAGTGGCAAGTTTTATTCCAAGGCTCTCCAGATTTATCTGTATTTTGATGTTTTCATCATTGCCACTTGTAAAATAGGATAGTAGAGCAGTCTTACAGAATCCTATTCAGCTGGGAAAATAGTGGGAAAAAATGCATATCAGTTAGCTTTTCCAATCACTCTGCTCAGCCAGGCAGGCAGGGTGTCAGTCACCCATATTTGGATTTCTGCTCTGCTCTCAGTTCAGCTCTTTGTCACTGAACTCTTCCCAGCAAATAAAAAAGGTTTTCTGCTGAACTTGCTGATATCCCAAACCTGATTTAACCCCCAAGGGCACTGCCTTATGCTTTTAAACTGTTCTCAAACTTCTCTTTATAACGATTACCAATAGACTCAGGTTAGATGTAGATGGAGCAAATGGAAAATATTACGGAGGAGCAGATGTTGCTTAGATAAATTTTCACACGATTTGTTGTCTTAGGACCATGCAAGCATTGCCCATTTAGCTGTGTGGTCTTTGTGCCTTCATACACTCTATTCTCTTAGAATCATAGAATATTCCAAGTTGGAAAGGCCCCCCAAGGATCATCAAGTCTGACTCCTCAGCTGAACTGCATCGAGTCTAACTGTTGAGTTGTTCTAACTGGGAGGAAGTGGAAGATGCCTACGTCAATGGCTAGATTGTCTCTTCAATGTCATATGATTCAGGGTTAAGGGACGAGGCAGGGAGCAAAGAGCCACAGCATATGGACAAGTCCCTTCCCCATGTAGGGATGCAGAGGGAAACAAAGTCCTCCGGTATGAAGTCCAAGTGAGCAGAGGAGAAGGATCTGGTGAACATCAACTTCAAGAGGGAGATCAGCAGCTGGAGGCAGGCTGTAAAAAGTAAGGCTTTTTAGGAACTGGCTGTGATTTTATGACCAAATCAGACAAATCTGGTTTCATCAGATCATCATTTTATCTACCTGGCTGGGTCTTCTGCAAGGAGTTCTTCATGCTCTGGGCTAATATCTTACAAGAAGGCACTTCTAAGGTCAAAGGAATGACTTAGCCTTTCACGGGACCCCAACATGGGCATGGATACACCTTATACTGGTTTGGGAAGAAGGGAAAGATCTTCCATGTCTGCATCTGTCAGGCAAACACATCCCACCAATCAGAAAACAGAAAGCATTAAAAGGGAAACTTGTTCCCCATTTCTCTTCACACAATAAGTAGATCCATGCTTCTCTGGAGTGAGCCAAGTGAGGATTTTCTGTAAGCCAACAGTTACTCAATTTGGATTTAGATATCCAGAGAATCTGATGTGAAAGACAAAGTCAGATATCAAAGTGAACCTAAGCACAGGGAAGCATTTTCATAAATGAGCAGAGTAACCCCAACATAGCCCCAGTAAAGAAACCAAAGCAGAGAATATTGCACTGACAGAGAACATAGCTGCTCAGCCATGTAATAGCAGGTGCTTTCTTTTGAAATAGCTGCCGTTTGCAGCAGGTTGACGTAACATTTGAAACTGCACAAATCCTTATTCTCCAGATTTGCAGTATTGCATTCAATTTAGCTTCTGCTAACAAAATAAAAAACAGACATCAACTTCAATCAGCTGTCAATAAATCCTAAATGACCATCTCTGCATAAAACCCCGAGCACAATGCTAAGTGCTGAGGTAAATATGAATAGCAAAGGAAAATAAGGGTGAAGATTTGGGGCCATGTAGGTCTGTTCTAGACTCAGCAGATGAGTCTAGGTGAGAATCATTGCATTAAAGAAGCTCATCCCCCCTGGGTCTCTTTAGTGTCCACAAAAAACTATAGAGATGTGGTAAAAGGTGATGCGTGTCCTCCTAAACTGAGTTAACAAAGATCTGACAGATGAATTTTCCCTTGGAGGCACTAGTTTCTTTTCTTTCACTCTAATTAATGGGAGGTCGCAGTGAGTGGTGCAGAGCAGAACATCTCATTTTAGATTTCTAAAGAGTTAGGGGAAATGAATACCCTTATGTAGCCTCACCTTGGCACAGGATCTATGAAATGAGGAAAATGACCCTCTGCAATTCAGGGAAGCTTCAGCAATGAATGGTTGAAGGCACTTAAAAAGCCTTATGGCAGAATGTGAAATTCTTGATGATGGTGTGTGTCACTCCAACTTGCATAAAGCCAGATAAATCTTTTGTTCACAAGATTTAATGTCATCGGTAGATGATACCAAGGACTGCAGTGAGCAGAATTTCTTGGCCAGGAAAGCAGGACTGCTGAGCATCTGAGTGGTGAGACAAGTCCAAAGTCATCCAGAAAGGTCACAAACTTACTGCCAGGACAGCAGGAGATGGTAGGGAGCTTGCAAAGCTCTTATCCGACCAGTCCCTACCTCAGCTCCTCCATGAAAACTATCTGGATGGGGTCTCCAAGTCCTCTTTTAGTTACGACTTTGTCAAATTTGTTTGCCTTCCACCCATAGCAACCTACAAGTTGACTTCACTAACCTTCACTTAGAGGATGCAGCTGCAAGTTTTCTCATTTTAGAACCATTTTTTTTGTTTACATCATTGTCGATGCAGAGAGGCGGAGATGGTGCAGATGAAGCCCAAGGGAAACCCTCTGCTAATATTCTACCCTGAAATGATGGGAAGTTCAGTGCTAGTTTCCCTGCATCTGCCAGAGTCACCTCCCTTTCCCATCCCTCCCCCTGCCCTGGGGACAGAAAACCCACCCATGCCAGAGGCATGCTAGCCCCAGGGTTCATCAAAATGTTTCCTTCAGAAACAGATTTTGTGCTGCAAGAAGCCAGATTGCACAAACAGGCAGATGTTCACAAGCAAATGTCCCATGGAAGATTAAAATCCCAAGACACATTTTTGTTCATAGCTCACATCTCATCTGCCGTCAGGATGCTTGGGCTGCTCACTGCAGGCAAAACACACTGGAATGACTGACAAAGAAAATACAAGATGGAAGTTTCCAAATGATGTCTTCTACTTTCTATATGGAGAAATAAGGTTTGTTCGCAGGGGACAAGAGAAGACCCTTCTGTTCAGTAAAGACTGGAACCTTAATATCCATAATCTGCTCCTGATCTGAAAGCAGGTATAAAACAGAAGAAACAAAGGTTTTTGGTGCACTCCTTTATCTGATTTGTGTCAGACAGTGTGGACAAGCCACATGGGTACAGCTAGTTGTGTCCCTTTTTGATAATCCACTTTTCCTTTTGCATTACATCCTCATCCAAGACTACATCCCATTTTATTGTTCTGACATCCAGGAAATGATGGGTAGAATAAGAAGCTAAGCTCCTAAAGACCTGTGAGACCCTTGTAAATTCTTAGCTCTCTTCTGCCATGACCCACAAAAGCAGGGTCTATATGACCCTACAGAGAGATCAACAGGTAGGCAGATACAGGTTTACCATACTCCCATATTCTCCTGGGACGTTGATGAGATTTGTGTATGCAACTAAGATATTTTCATCCCCACAACATATAGCTGTATAAATGGCATTTTTGTTATTTATACATACGTATTAGTAGTGCAGTTATGCAGCTTCCCTCAGTTCCTCATTCCCAGGGGTCAAACTGAGTTCATTTTCTCATAACCTGCTCTGTGCAGTAGTATTATACAGATATAGCCCCACTGCATCTGCCAACAGAGAACCTTCTTTTACAGGACAAGAATGGAAATAGGACTGATCAGCCATAGAATCATAGAATCATGGGATCATTAAGGTTGGAAAAGACCACTAAGATCATCAGATTCAACCATCAACTAGCTCATAACCACAATGCCCACTAAACCATTTCCCTTAGTGCCACATTTATCCTTTTCCACTTAGCCATTCTCTTTATCGATTGCATCTGACCTTCTTTGGGGTTGGTTTTGAATTCAGAGCTCTCTGGGTCTCAGTAGTTCTACTTTACTGAGCAGCTGTCTTGCTGATGGATGTTAGTAATGAGAGCTCCTGAACCTGGCACAGTTGTTTTTATTCTTCTGTTGATCTCAGTCTAGCCTCACAATAAAAGAAGTACAAGTGTTAAAGCTTGAAATGATACTCCCCATATCTGCAAATCTAGAATCATAGAATCTTTTGAGTTGGAAGGGACTTTTAAAGGCCATCTAGTTCAGCTCCCATGCAATGAATGTGGACAGCTACAGCTCGATCAGGTTTCTAGCTATAGATACTAGCTGTAGATGTAGATGTTACAATAATATTTTTTTAGGAGTACTCCACTTCTGTCCTTTTCACAGGTTTTGGAGTTCTTCAACAGCTGTGCACTTCTTTTTTGCACCTAATGCTTCTATGCCTCCTGAACTGCAAAGCTTTCCTGGGAAAAATGGCCTCAAGGAAAAGAAATCACAAAAATATTTTATTTTCTCTGAGAAGACTGGCAGAACTTGTCTCCAGCAAAGATGTCTTCATAAGCACAGACACAGAACAGTTATGTTTGATAAGCTGACACTGGCGTAACTATTTCAGCACAAATGGGGCTGTGATTCTAGTTATGTAGTCATTACGCAAAGGACTGTGTGAGACCTTAGTGACTCATGCTCAGGACTTTCAATCATCCCATGAGCGAGTCTCTTGGTACCATTGCCTAAATAAAAGTAGTTTTCATTTCACCCCATGTAATGCAACATTATGCTATTCATTAATGTCACTAGATCACTCACTGGCTGAGGAAATGACTCTCTTGGATTTTGGAAGGGACTCTGGGCTGCAGTCCTTGGCGCGCCTGTCTACCTGTTGTCTTTCCAAACAAGATTGGGTTAGGCAACCCAAACAAGCAACCAAGTGCCCAGTGACTGGGACGAGACTGCCTGGAGCCTTACATGAAATATGCTTGGGAGGAGTCTGAAGCTTGAAGCCAAGACTGGCCAGGAAGAAATAAAAGTCCTATTTTGGGTGCACTTGCTGAACATTCCACTTGAAGGAATTTCATCCCTTTAAGAAAGAACGTGAAATGGTCAGACACCATTAAACTGACAATTTTACATTTTGCTTTTTGCGTGTGGTCTACTTAATCATCATAAATCTGCATGATAGGCCATGTGGTAAGGAATGTCCTGTGGAAAACTCTTAATAATATCAACACTGTATTTTCTTGCTTAGAAAATTAATTCCTGTCTCATAACCTTGATAGATCAGGATTGAGCTTTTGGTTCTCATTTTCTATAGCAAATATAGGAACTTCCTTAGAAGTATTCAAATATAATCTTCAAAGTGGAAAAGAAAAAAAATAAAAAGGATTTACCAGCCTCCAGGACAATAGCAGCTCCTACTGCTGGAGGTCATTATCTTCCTGAGATTGTTGGTCCTTTCTGAAATGCTAAGCTATGTGCGGCTCACCTTTCAGCAAAATCACGCCAGAGTAGTTAAGTAAGCAGAAGACCTTTGCAAAGCTTTTGGTATTTCACCTTTTATAATAAGGAAAATAAAGCAATCTGAGAACCCATTGCCCAAATAACAGGTCAGACTTTTGCTGTGCCCCATTATTAAGTCGAAGAATATTAGCTGGCGGAGGATGAAGCTGTGTCAAGAAATAGTGAAAATTAGACTGTTTGGTCAGCCATAGACTATGTCTGGGCTTTGGTTAGTCTGTTAGTGGAGACAAAGAAATAGGATGTATGAGAGTTTATGCTATTCTCAGTACAAACTAAAAAAGACAGTTCTTTCTGACATCAAGCTGACTTCCTGAGACCAGTCACAGTTACTAACTCAGCCATCAACTAAACATACATAGTTTGCTTAATTCTCTTCCTTTTCTGTCCACACCAACCAAGTACAAGCAATGGTACTTGTCTTCTTTCCTTTACCTTTTGAAATCTCAGGCATTTAACACCTCAGAGCAGTGCATACATATTAAGTGAGAACATCATAGAATCGTAGAATCATTTGGAAGGGACCTTTAAAGCCCATCTTGTCCAACTCCTCTGCAATGAACAGGGACACCTACAGCTTAATCAGGGTGCTCAGAACCCCGTCCAGCATGGCCTTGAATGTCTTCAAGGATGGGGCAATGTATTAGTGATAACTCTTTGTATGGGATGTGGGTCTGATTTTGATGGTCGTATTTGGGGAACCCCACAGATCTGTCTGAGGACAAGGACAGTTCAAGGAACACACAACAAAGAAACTAGGCTGCCATTCTCAGAAAGTTTTCTACTTAATGGTGTAAGTTCCCAGTGCAAAGGGTAAACAAATTAACAATACAATAAAACTGTGATAGGGACAATTCACATATTATGCTGGCAGGGAGTGTTTGTGGGTATAAGTGAAAAAAAACAATCAAAAATAGAATTATTTCTAAGGATACCTGTAGGTATTTCATATACAAAGGCAGAAAATCCTGCTCTTTTTTCCCCAACATTTTGTATCAGAAGCAAACTGTGTTGTGGATAGGCTATAAAAACAGACAAGCAGGTGGAAAGTTCTGCATGAAAGTTTCTCATTCGTCACAGGGTATGCACTGCTGTTGGGCACAGATGGATTGTGGCAGCTTGTATTCTCACCCACCCCCATGTCTCGTATAGTTTGACCAAAAGATGTAGTGAATATTCAGGCACTAACACGCCTTCAACAGAATTCACATTGCTTTGCATCTTTGCCGTAAATCTCCATGCTCTGGAGATAGCCAAAAAAGTGCTATCTGCGCTGGAGATACCACCCTGTGTACACTCCATTCCTCTGTCTTTTTCAAGAGTGTAATAATCCTCATCGCTCTATCTGGAACCACCACAAAAGCAAAAATCCACTACCGGGTGACTTGTCACAGAATCATAGAATTGTTTGACTTGGAAGGGATGCTTAAATGTCATCTAGTCCAATTCTCCTGCAATGAACAGGGTCACCCACAACTCCATCAGGTGCTCAGAATGCAGTCTAGACTGACCTTGGGTGTCTCCAGGGATGGGGCATCCACCACCACTCTGGAGAACCAGAGACAATAGATTAATGCTTCATGTCATCCCTTCAGCCTTACATAGCACTTCTTTCTCAAGGAAATGGAAATGTTCCCTCAGCACTGATTCACAAGGCATTGGACCTATTCCACCCAATGTCTTGTTGGGTGTCACTCCGTCTTTGTGGTCTGCATCCTTTCCACAAGAGCAGCTCTGCTAGCCAGCTCCCTCTCCTCTTCCCCAGTTGTTGGCCTGACTGTAGCACTGAGGATCTGTACATGCCTGGGTCAGATGGGAGAGAAAGCATTCCTAGGCCAGGGATTGGCTCCATTGAAGGCTGATCTTCATGTCCCTCTCATTTTCATTGTTCCAATAGTCTAGTGTGAATTTTCAGACTAGCGCTATAAGGGTAGAGGGAAAGTCAGAACTATTCTTTATCCCCATGGAATAATATTGCAAGTATTAAGGTTTGTCCAGCTTTTTCCTTTAATTCCAGATGACTTTAGGATTTAATAGCTAATTTGTTTTTATGTCTTTTTTTTTTTTTTTCATCTGAAAATGCACAAAATTTTTTGTTTACACAATTGTGGGATATAATCAGCTGAACAAATGGAAGTGGTGACCAGGAAAACATTTCAGATGGAAATCAAAGCAAGCGATGGCAATGCTTTCTTTGCATGAAGAATGAAAGTTGCCATTTCAGACCTCCATTCAGATGAGAAAGGTTCATTTCCACTCTGGTTTTAGGATAGAATTGCAGCAGGAACCAGTCTGTGAGTCTTCCCTTCTGGCTGAGGGAACTGGAAGCAGCCGAAGAAGAATGTCTTCCAACAGGCAGAAGTGAATTTCTTCAGATTGCAAGCGCTGCTAAGGAAATGCCAGGTTGTCTATAAGATTGACTTCAAACATAGGTTGAACCAATTTCTCATGATCATAAAAAAAGTGGCAAATTTTAGTAGGAAACGATTTTTATGTCATTTTTGAATACTTGGCAAATGGCCTCAAGAGTTGCATTATCTTCTCCAGGCAACAATAATAATTTGCTTTCCAAAATATCACCCTGCATCTTTGCCTCCTCCTACCAAAGAAAAGAAGATATTATGGGTTTTGATTGCAGAGTGACTCATGGGAGATTTTGTCTGACTGTGAAAAACTCAATGAACTGCAAGATGGCCCATGGGAAGAACCAGAGCAGTTCTGTTGGACACAGGACAGTTTGGAAGAAAAAAAAAAAAAAAAAAAAAAAGAATTATTCACTACTATGTAAACCGAACTGTTTTGATTAAGGATAGCTCAAAGACTGCATTGTCTCATAAACAAGCATCCTCGGACAATATCCAGCTTCTGAGATAATTCTTCATTAGTATTTTGTGTCAGCAGACAGAATACATCAATCAGAGAGCAACGAAACCAATAAAACTGGAAAAAGAATGGGGAAACGAGAAAGAATTAGAAAAAGAAAAATA
>JAOWBP010002392.1:58299769-58319515 GCA_028571105.1 Tragopan temminckii
ACTTCAACAGAATCAATAATTTAGCAGACATAACATTTTTATATATATATTTTTTTTCTGAAAAGAGCAATAATCAGTCAGAGAACATCAATTATTACAAATGGTAAAGCTACAAATCTAAATATATTTACACTAATATATAGCAAAGTGGGTATCTATGCTTCTTTGCCAGTGGTATACAATGCACAAGAGGGCTGAGAGTTGCACAGCCCCCCGTTACACTGCTTGTCCACTAGGATCCACAGGGATTAAGTCCAGATCTCTAAGATGCTGAGCTTCTTAGATCCTCCCTCCCTCAGTTATCAGCCTTTACAGAAGTGACTGGGAAACATCTGATAAGAAGACGTGATAGTTTGATTGCTGAATACTCCCTTCAAATGGATTCCATTCCTTGGCAAATCCAGGAGGTGGTGGAGAGGAACCTAGGGTGGAGCCAGCTTTCTTCTGACAAAGTGACCAAGTTCTTGCCTGCCTTTTCTTTTCTGCAAGCTTACTGTATTGAACAGGGCCCTTTCTCAGACCAAAGTGCATTTGTATTTTTGGAAATTTGTCAAAAATGTCTCCTGAGAACTGGCCCGTTTCCTCTCTTTCCAAGCTGACCTTTTAACGAGGTTTCTTTTTGCTTCCATAAGCTGGGAACAAAGTGTACCAGACCAGCACAAGAGATGTGTTGTCTTTCTAGGATTTCTCATCTGGTTCATTCTCCTGCATATTTCTGCTTTCCAGGGGCCAAATCCTAGGACAGTTGCCTTTATACTTTAATGAGAAATTACCTTTGAGCAACCAACAGAATGGGTCTTTTAAAATCTTTTAATCTGATTCATAACAAAGTAATATCACATTTTATGTTTCTAGGGGGAAATACAAGACCTAATCTTGGTATTACTCTAAGGATGCATCTGCTGATGTTAGGTGGAAAGATTAATCAAATTCTATGGGCATTTAGGGCCACATTAGGAGTGGAGAAGAGGACTTATATTCTGAAATGAAATCTTAGTGTTGGGCTCAGAATCTGCTTTGTCCCAGTTATTATAGATAAAGCAAAAATAGAGTAGAGAAGTCCCTGGACCAAAAACTTGACGTCAGATTTGGAGGAGATTGATTATCTGAGTGGAAAGTCAGCCACACTCCTAGGTGGGAGCATTTCTGAGACTCACTCCTTTCTTTGATTATGGTAGGAGCTTAGGAAGAAGTAGTAATGTCACACTTTGCTGCTAGAATTCTTAATATTTTAAATGCTTCCTTAAAAATGAGACAGTCTAGATAAGCTGGAGATTGATACAAGAGTTACTGGGTTACACCACAACCTGCTTTACATAGCATGGCTATGGCCTTAAAAATGATAGCTTGGCCACAAAGACTTTGTTCAGTAAATAAAAACCAGGCCATACACTTAACATAGGGCCACAACTGACTGCTGCTCTTTACTGTGCTGCAGCTATAAATTCAGCCCTTATGTTTAATCAGAAAGTACAGAGCCAACATGTATGTATTTTCTATCAATTCCTTGCAGCTTAGCCCCAAAAGATAAGCAATAGAAAATAGCTGCTTGATGAGAGTCAAGAACTTGTGCTCCTGCTCTTCCTGATAAGCAACAGAGAGAAAAGTGTTCCTACATCTGCTAATCATGATAAAGCAGAGCTTGGAGATTTTAAGGTTCTGAAATATGAAAGAGATAATATTTCATAAATGTGCTCACGCACCAATAATTCTTGTTACAGGACCATTTCTTAAATAGAGTTTCGGTCTGCAGATCTCAGCAACAACATTAACTGAACAAAGCACATTCACATACAGAAGAAAAGAAACAGCTGGGTATAACATGCTTGTGGGCCTGGCATATTCCAGGCTGAGACAGAAGACAATTTAGGATGTCTTCCTATAACTTCCCACAATCTATTGGCAAAAAGACTTGGATTCATCCTGACAGATCAAAAGAAATAGGAAAAACCAACAACTGCATCTGCCTGATGTGTACCTAGGTATGAAAGAGACTTTTTTCTATAGCTGTCACATTTGTAAAAGCAATCCAGCAAATGATCAGTGGCTGTCTTCAGAGAGAATGGGAAGGACAGTTGGAGGTGACAAGGCAGATGCTGATGGCAGGATTTGCAGGGCTGTTCAGGCCAGAGACTGGATTGCTTGAGGCTTTCCAAAGATAGCTGGCACATCTTGCTAGCTGGAAGAGAACACAGTCCCCAAGAGCTCAGTTCTGGGCAAATACAACTCCTGGGGCACTTTGAAAGCTGGATTCTAATGTAGTCTCATGTCAACAGCTAATTACTGCTGTATAACATCCCTGAGATGGTAAAATATGAGGGACTTGGAATATCCATTTTCTGGTTGTGAATCACAGGCTTCACAGAGTTGTTATATTTAGAGATGTAAAAGTTTACCCATGGAAGATCTTCCTTGTGCTTATATATATACGTATGTATATATAAGAATGCTTCCATTATGCATTTAAAAGAGAAATTTTTGATCAGTGTTTTTCTGTGGAAGAGAGAACTAAGTTGCATTTTGAATGACTTTCCTTCTCATTCAATGACCCCATTATGTATTATTTGTTGCAAGAAAAACTCCTTAGATTTCGTATAGAGTGTTCCTATAGACTTTAGTTTTGCTATTTCCTTCTTTTCATTCTGATTAATACGCCTGGCAATTTACGTACATGAAAATATTACCTCTTCATTCTCTCCTTCCTTTCTTCAACTGAAGCTCATTGATTTTCTCTAGACAGCTCCACTGGGAATTGCAGAGCAATAAGTATTTTAAGAAAATGCAGTGCAGCTGCTAACATCACCAACTCTATTCAAAAGAAATAATTCAGTGTTAGCTCAGACAATTTTTGCAGATACTTGACAAACTGGACATTTTAAAAGGGTAAAGAACGATTAGTATGTTCATATATTGGGTAAAAATAAGAGGTAAACACGCAGCAGTACACCATGTTAGCAAAGTGTGCTCCATTTAAAATGAATTAAAGCAATCAGATGACCTTTAAAGGTCCCTTCCATCACAAATGATTCTCTGATTCTCTGATTCAGTGGCTACTGGGACAGACCTGCATCCATGTGAATGGGAAACACCATTAAATCAAATGCTCAGAAGTTCCATTCTGATTAATTCCTTTTTAATTAAGAGTATTTCTGAGGATGTTTGTTTCTACAGCCATGGAAACCAACTTGCCTTTGTTTTGGATGCTTTGTCAGCTTATAATGCCGAATTCTCTGGGGTTCAACTGTAAAAAAAAAAGAAATACTGCATTTTATCATTGTTGCAGTCAGGAGATGAAAGAGGGAGAAGCAAAAATCTGACACTTGTTGGATATCTCAATTTATTGTTCTGTCTGAATGCTGAGGTTCACAGTAGCATGGGGAGGTTGCTACTGAACCAAGGACTCTCATGCATGACATTGACTTCAGAGAGTGTAAAGAAAGGACTGGAGAAACCAAAGAATGATAAATCCTGAGACACGATCCATCCCCTAAAGACCTGTTTTCCACTTCTGTTACATACTTAGAAGTTGGTAATAAATATTTAGGACTTTAAGCAGACACCTTCAGATTTATATTAATCACTGTCAGAAAGAAATAGATGTACTGAGTTAGTCGTCATTACAAGGTCTCTAGTGATTCCATTTGTATCCCACACTGATGCTGAACTGAATAACATTTAGACACGCTGCCTTAATGGTTTAAAAGGTTTTGCATTGATGGCTATGAGTTTACGGCCTGTTTCCTGAAGCCACTCTCCCACTGTGAATTTACAATTGTAATTTTAGGATATATTTGTTGTCAAGGCAGTTTGACACAAAAATAGCTGGCACAAGCTGTCTGGTACACTGATAATCACAGGGAATAGGAAATATTTTTGTAGCAAATTAGTAACAAAAGAAACTGCTGATTTTTGCATGTCAGACACTAAAGGCTGCAGACTAGTAAACACTATTTCATCGAGCCACAAGGACCACAGTTCCCCCATCCCCAATACTGAGTCACTGATCTCTAACTGGCAGCACTAAAGACATTAGGAGAAATTTCCTGTGAGTAGGTTAGCAAAAAACCCACAAAATTTCTGAATGTGATGAGTCAGAGGTTTATGGAGGAGAGGATTTCCTCCTTTACTCAGTATGGGAGAGAAAAATTCACCATAGGGATGAAGGGGATCCTGAGAGTTTGTCAAACATCACTTTCCTGCCAGGGAACGGGGTCACTTCTACAAGCCCTCAAGCATACCTCAGCCAACTTATGCTTAATGACCTCTAATCATAAAGACTCTCTAAAGCCAAATAGACTTAACTTTGAAAAGGATTTGGCTTCTAGAACTCGTTTTCTGGTACACTATGTTTTCTACTGGTGTCTTATAATCTTTTCCTCCTTCTAACGTCAAGTATTGAATACGTTGACTTCAAAAAATTACTTAAGCTGCTTAAACATCTTTCATCTAATTAGTGACATTTCATTACACTGTAATATTTATCCAAGATCACAAATTTATAGTGGGGAGGGAATAAGAAACAGTTTAAAGCAGCAGAATGTATAAACCAAGTAAGCAAAATGCAACAATATTGATCATTTAAAAGATAATATCCAATCTGAAGAAAAATCATAGAATGGTTTGGGTTGGAAGGGACCTCAAGGATAGTCAAGTTCCAACCCTCCTGCCTCAGCTTCAGCATTTTTCTCTCTGGCTGACATTGACCTGCATCCCAACAGAGCCCACAGCTGTGGGTTTTTAATGTAAAAGGCTTTGCCAAAAGGGTATTTTCTGATAATTTTCATTTCAGTGAATGAATAAGTTTCCTCTTGACCTCTCTGACATACTGCTATTGACTTAGTGTAGAAGTAAGGAAGAAGTACCTGAAAGTCCTATGCTGACAAATGCTCAGGGGGATGTATGCCTGGCCATGAAAATTCTAGTTTATTTATTTGTTTTCTGAATCATGCAAAGGAGCAGTACTCTAGTTTAGCCATGTAACTCTTGCTCTGAAACGTAGGGGTTTTCTCACTACTTCCCACCTTTATGCTGGGGCTGTTTCAACAAAATTAACATTTCCCAGCAGTATACTGGGGTAAAAATCTCCTCTATAGGTGGTCTGCTCAGCTGGTGGTCAGTACAGCTAAATTATTCAGTCATTTGCCCAGAAGAAGATACGAAAGCATAAATTATTAGCACCACCTATTGGCAAAAATGGCAAATTATACAGCATTCTTAGGTTAGTTTAAATATTTTGAATAATTATGGCTTCAAACATTCCTCCAGTTAGGATTCATTTTAACTACACAGTCCAGTTAGGCCAGTCAAGATTTGCGTTTCCCTGTGCAAACACATCTTCATATTTATCATCTCACTGTGAGCACCTGGGTGCTTTCCTCTAAGACACAAGCATGGCTGTATGCGTTGTTTTCCACTCTATCTCCACAAGTCAAACACAGCCAGTCAATGACTCATGGTTTAGAATGACCTGAGCTGCCATCAGTTCTTTTGGGCATGAGAGAAGCCAGGCAACGGAGGTCTTGCTGGAGTGGACAAAAAACTGAGGGAGTTTCGTGAACATAATGGCCCAGTGTTTTCCTAAAAGAGGATGGTAAAGGTAACAACCAACACTGAAACTGGTGACAGAGGTACCTACCTTTTTAATTTTTTCCTCATCTTGATCATGTGTTTGGGATTACTTGATTGAGTTGTAGTTAAATATCTGCAAAAGTGTTGGTTGAGGTCCTTTGTTTGTTTCTTATGTTGTTTTTGGGGTTTGTTTGTTTGTTTGTTCTTTGTTGGTTTTGTTTTTGTTTTTGGACTATGCAACACAGCTAATTCAAGCTGTTCGTGGTGACCCCCCGAGTTTATTTTCAACCATTTCCTGTAAAAATGTCCTGGCTTGAATTACCCATCTTAAGCTAGAAGAAAAAAGAGGAAAAACCTCTTGTCCATGAGACTTGTTGGTTCTTTGTGGTTACTGTCATCCGTACTTGCCTGAATGATTTATATTTTCACTGTATAAAAGTGAAGGGGAAAGAGAGAATGACATTTTGCTTCAGGCTACTTTTTCTCAAATCCCAAAGAGCTGTTTTATGATGATATTAGCTCTAAGTTATCTAGTGAGAGAAATCCTCTTTTTAACTCTTGGCATGATAAAGTATGCATTCAGGCAACAGTGTTGGATTTTGGCCCAGCATGGGCTAATTAAAATGTAGAAGGGTTTTGCGGAATGCGTTAGTGCTACAGCAACTTATTCTTTGAAGATTCTTTGGATTTTGTTTCCTCTCGTTTTAATAGAGCTTTCTAGACCAGGAAAAACACTGATACGGGTAAATTCATAGAATCATGGAACTTGTTAGATTGGAATACATCTTAAAGATCATCTAGTTCCATCTAGTTGCTGTGGGTAGGATTGCCAGCCACCAGTTCAGGCTGCCCAGAGCCTCATCCAACCTGGCCTTGAACACCTCCAGAGATGGGACATCCATTCCTCTACTGTTTCCTTCTCTCTAAAATCTTCTGTCTGGAGGATATCTACCTCAGCATTCTGGTGTTGAACCTGAGTTGATCATCTCATATTAACAACAGCAAAAGTTGTCCTTCCCTGTTATTAACATTCTGGGCACGATGGGCTCCAGTTCTCTGAAACAGCAGGAAGAAGTGAGGACACTGGGTGGATACAGAAAGATTTCTGAAACAGAAAGCACAGCTTGAATTATCTAAAGGTGCATCTAAGCACGACCATGACCTAACCTTTATGGTATCTGAGTGCTTATACTCTACGGAAAAGGACTGACTATGATGCATAGCAAAAAGCAATGCTCATATTTTTAAAGGGAGTACTGTTCTACTCATTCGGAGTTGAAATGTGATTGCAGTGAATTTTAGCTGTACCATGCATGAGGCAGAACAATTTTCATTTGCTCTTTGATTGTACTTACCTGACGGAAAGAACATTAGCAAAGATATCCTATCACACCTAATCTTCTGCCCTGAATAAGTAACAGAGCAACTTCAGTTATTGGAAGGTCAGTTATCACTAGAATATATACATTTCTCTGTAGTCTTTTGCTGCAAAATACAACCTTTTTATTCATAGTGAGTGTCTATTGTCTTTAGATAAGTTGAATATTAACCATAAAAGACTGAGGGACTGAATTTAGGAAGTGTCATTTTTTTAATTTCTATTCTTTAGATTTAGAAACCAGTCAGCAAAATACAAATTACCATCACTATGTGAATCTTGCTTAAATAGTCTGTGAAGAAGAAACCAGGAATTTAGCATTTCCTAGATCCAGCAGGTAGTAGAATGCCACACATTTTACTGCTATCTTCCATGCTTAGGAGAACCTGAGGCATTCTTCACAGTTTGCATCCATGACATGCAGCAATGAGCTGAAACTCTATTGAACCATGAGTGAGCTGAGTAGTGCATTGTGGGGTTAAAGTTATGTACAAAAAAAAAAAAAGGAAGAGAAACGAATGACTTTATAGAGGTAAAAAGTCAACCAAATCTATTTAACCAACAATACAGACATTTAGGAATAGATATGATATCTGTATGGTCTGATGTCCTTCAAGAGGAGAGAATGGACCCATCATGAAGAAAGCAACAGTCTTTAAGAGATGTGCCTTATCTTTTTGGAACTGGCTGGATATTGGCTGTGGGCTGTGGGCAGCCAGCTTCAAGTATTTATGGTCGGATGGTGGCAGATGAGCTGTATGGATGGCCTTTCCCAGGAGTCTGCAGCTGTTTAAATAGCCACTCTGCGGGAGCCACAGCTCCACTGCTATGTTTGACATTACTCAACCTCAGCAGGGACAGAGAGAGCCATGGGGACAAGGAGCCCTCCCTGTTTCCTGGCTTCCATAGATGACTTTAATTGGTAAAACTATGCTTCTGCCACTGGGGAGGGCATGCCATAAAACAAAACAGGAACAAAATCTCGAGCCTAAGAATTCATTTGCCCTGCGGCTCAGCAGAACCCTTCTGGGTAAAGCCATGTCTACAGTCAGAGCACCAGCAGCGAGAGGAATCCCTTGGAAAGGGAACAGGGCTGTCACACTTCTCATAGGGAGGCAAAGTAAACAATCTCCTTGGCTTCCTGCCAGCATTTTTTTTTTTTCCCCAGTGATTTTTGGCTTTTCCATCAGCGTAAGTACGTGCATCCTCAGTGTAGAGTGATTGTCTTTGTAGGGTGGGAGAAAAGGAAAGCGTTCTCCGTGTGTGAGTGCACATATACACATGAAAGTAAGGCATGTTGTTTGAGTAATGTGCCTTTTTGCTGCTTTCACTTACCACGCAGTTATAACCAGCCTGAATACAGAAACTGGTACTTGGAAGCTTTCATACTTTCAAGCAGGTCTTTTTATTTTCAAAGTTAATTGGTAAAATTTTTACAGGAGTAATGAAGATTAATTATGATTTGTGACTCATCTTGATATTAAACAGGTTCCTTTAATCTTAATCTGCTTAAGCAAACCTGCTTTATTTGTGCTAGGGATGGACACGGTACATGTTAAGAATAGTGAATATTAGGATTTGGAGATAAACTCCACTCTGTATGTAGTATGCTGACAGTTCCCTCGGTACTATGTTTTGTATACCCAATATTAATTCCATAACAGATGTGAGATAAAAGTAATCTTCAGATGCTTAAAAGATAAACTAATCGTAATTGTAATCCTGATATTGCCCACAGTTGTCCTAGAAATATATTTTAATCTTACTCCTCAGCATCGTCAGTTATTCTGTAAAAAATTAGTAAAGAAATTCGGATTTTTTTTGCCTCTAAAGTTGCTGCCAAATGATGACTGCTGTTCTCTTGAACCTACCAGCTTACCAGCTGGTTTAGCTTTCCAGTTGCTCCATGTGGAACTGGGATTCTTTCCCAATCTTCCACAGGTTTTTAAGCAGGCAGAAGGAGAGTAGAGTAGAGCATCTCTCTTTATTTAAACAATGCTGATTATGTGCCAAGGACATTGGACAAGACGCTGCAAGCTGAAACAAGAAGGAGGTCAGTAATTCTTATGTTTTAAAACATGTTTTTGAGCTTAGCAGGAAAGCACATATGAGCATGTGTTGCAAATATTTTGTATCTGTTAAATGAAGATGTTCTCTTTTGTTCTTTTCTTATGAGCACTGTCCCAGACATGAAGCAATGCCATTTTTATTTCATTCATGCACAAATTTTACCTCAACATTTTGTAAAAATTATAGTTATCTTCAAGGTGGGTTCTTTACTGAAAGAAAGATTTGATCAATGGTTCCTTTTGTGTGTGTGTATTGCTCTGATAAGTTTGGTTGATGGGTTTCTAACTTTCTCTCATTTGTGTCATAAATGAGAGGGAACGATGTTCCCTATTTATTATGATAAAGAAAAAACGATGTGTCTGACTGCCTCTAAACTGCACATCCAGATCACAAAGGCATGAGAGATGTCATCTCAACATCTCCATGTCTCCCACTCTATAAGAGTTGACTCCATGAGACATTCCCATGACAGGAAACCCAAGTGTCATTCTGTAAGTGTTTACTTTGGAAAGAAACTTGTTCCTGCAGCTTGTGGCCTTGTGATCCCTTCCAGCCTCTAAGTGCAACTTGGTTTTATTCCAGCAAATGTTGCTAGATTAAAAATCCAAGAGTGAGAGATTTCCTGCCCCTCTATCACATAATTATAGACAAATGGAGACAGAAGATCCAGATCTTTAGACTGGCTCCAACTTTTGCCTCTCCAACATGAACTAGATGGTATCTGAATTACAGACCATTCAACCTATTTGTGGAGCATGGAAAGGATACCACGTAATCATAATCAATCCTTGAAAAACTGCTGGACAGAAAGTTACAAATAGCCTTTGGAACAGGAACTGGAAACCAGCCTCCCCATTTCATGCAACAACACTAATAGTTTGTCTAGCAGATGACCTTCCGGCTACCTGTCTTTGATCCAGAGATTTTATCCCAGATCTGCTACATAAAGGCTTGGTTTCTGTACAGCAGGCAAAGAACGCTCTCCTCGATCCTTCCAACACGTAGACTGTCTGCTGACAAAGCCATTAGTGGAGCCTCATGGGAAAGGAGAGTTTAAACCTCCACAGATGGTGGGGACCAGCAAATGCTTGAAAGCAGCAATCATTTTCTCTTTCTGAAGCATATAAAGAGTGGACAGAATCAGTTCAGGAGTCAGAAAACTCTAATTTAGAAATTGTGACTCTTAGGCATTCATTTAGCCTATTTTAGCTCCTTTTGAAGTAGACCCTCTGACAACAACATCTAATATAACATTAGTGCAGAAGAATGCACTTTCAGAGTGCGACCAGTCATTTCCTAAGTTAGATAAAGAATCTGCTACAAACTTGAAATAATCTTATCCGGATCAAACTTTTTAACTTGTTTGACTGAGGTTGTTATAAAAATGTAAGAAGTAATTGAGCTCACCTGGATTTCTGTCTGTTTTATCTATGTAGATTACAATTTTCCCATGGTAGTTCTCTTTTAGTAAGCGTGTCTCCTGCTGGCATAGCAACACCTGAATCTTAGAGGTGCAACCAGCTGGAGGTGTTCATTTGTCACTTAACTATTTTGTTTTTAAAGGAGACCCTGTGCTTTTGGCTTTCCTGTAGCCCTCAGTTTTCCTTGAAAGGGATACATTCACACTCTTTTGCAATAGGCACTTTGATATCACAAATGATACGTTTGGATCATTGGATGGTGATTATGGCTGTTTCCAAAACTCTTCTTTCTCCACTATAGTTCTTGTACCAGCTGAAAACCGGAGTTCCTCTGGATGAATTCTAGATGGGTGTAACAGAAGGAAAATACTGATTTCCATTCACTTTCTATGTTTAAAAAACAAACGCATTTTACGACGAAAAAGTTCACACAGGACACAGGAAATAGAGAAAAATGTTTCCTTCCCACTTCAGTACAGGAGTTACACAGAGTGTTCCAAGGCAGAGAACACACAAACAATGTTCTGTCTTCAGGCAAGGTCAGCAAAGCAGATGTAACTTTAAGTTTACCGCTCATGTAGCGTGAGAACAATCCCCGGATAATGACAAGACCTTATGGGGAAACCATGGAGTTTGCTAAGCGCCTTGGCTGAAGGCACCCTATGATTCAGTGTGCACCATTTCCATATTGCTCAATGCTCTTGGGGTCTCTGAAGCAGCAGTGACCAAAAAAAAAAAATCATTTTCAGATAAATATCTCCAAAGATTGCAGGGGGAGGGGAGAAGAAAACAAAACTCTGTGGCTAGTGCTGGAGTCCTCCACCTCCTGTTGAGCATAGATTGCTTTGAGGGATGCCTTGCTCTCCAGGGGCTGGTTGCGTTGCTAAAGAAATGTGCAGAAGTTCTAGGGTAAGATTGGTTGTATTAGTTGCCTCCTAGATTTTCAGACACATTCTTGCTTGGGTCTTCCTAGCAGAAGAACTAAATGTACGCATGGCCTTTGTGTTTGCTTGAGAGATTTCAGGTTCAACATTTAGTTTATTGGAGTCTTGATCCTCTACGGATATTTCTATGTTGTATTTCAATGAGGATAAGGAGATGAAAACATGAATTAATGTCAGAGTGAAGAATCAGTGTGTTTTCCTGCAGACATTTCAAAAATTTAAACCTTTCCAAATAAACATGCAATTCACTGACATCTGAAGATTGTTCATTTGTAGGTCATTCATGTTTTATCATAGTAAAAACATTAAGGAGATGATCTTCCTTTTGAAGTATTTTGGAGAGAGAAGAGCAATAATATTGTCAACTGATGTATCTGACAGAGTAAGTAAACCTTTGTAATTCTGATCAAGGTTAGGTGACTAAGGCTAGAAAACAAATTTTAATTCCCCTCTGTGTCATATGGGTGCTCTGGATCTCACAAAAAGAGACATGAATGAAGCTCTGTTTTTCTGCTAATCTCCTATTCTTTCATGTGGTCGTGCATTGGAAGCTAAAAGCAGCAAAACTCTAATGCCATATCAGATAGTATTATTCTGTATGTCCAAGTATACTTAATTAACAAGAAAAACATTTACCAAATACAATTAAATTCTCCCTCGTGCAACAGTTTCTGAACTGATAGTCTGTGTTTTCCTAAAAAAATATGTTGTAATTGAATTGGATCACTGGCTAATACTTGTGATCTATATTTCACTGGCAATTAGCCTAACTGGTTGAGCAGTTGTTTTACGCAGGTACTCAGGAAATTAATGGATTTGAAAGCATTTTCAAAGTTACACTCCCTCAGTGAAACTCATGGCTGTGCAAAGCAGTATAGAAATTTAATTAGTGATGACCCTTAATCTAGGATATATGTCATACTCTGAAAATAATTTTGCTGTAGTGCAAGTTCTGGAGCACAGATGTCCACCTTATTAAAAGAAATAACCATGGAAGAAACTAAGGGAAAAAACTTGCTGATAGCTCACCTGTTTTTATTGCACTATCTTCTGCTGTGCTCTCCAATCTTAGCTGGAAACTGGATATCTCAAAATTGGATACTGAAGCAAGTTGGCAAGGAAATGTGTAAAATTTGCCAGTTTGTGCATTGTAATCAACTGTTCTATTGAAAAACAGATAAATTAAGTTTTACAGGTCTAAAAATGTTTCCAGTCATTTTCATTTCTCACTCAACAAATTTAATCAGAGACTGATGTTCAGTTGCTTTCTTCCAGGAGGTGTTAAAGTGTGAGAATTCCCAATGCACACCTTCCAGGGCTTTCAGTGACTGAACTCCTCTTGAACATCTTTAAAAGTTTTGAATTCAGAAGTCCTGATCTGTGTGACTAACTCATGTTATCAAAAAGTTTCACTGAAAAATAAAAAGCTTTATTTTACCTTCATTCCACGCTAGAACAGAGACAAACACACATCTGGAGTTGTTAGCTTTTGGCATTTATTTCACTTTCGCACAGCATTATGAGATTTCATTTGTACTTAGCAGTAGGGAATGAGGTTCACTTTGACCTCAAGTAAACCAGCTCCTTCAAAGTCAAACTCCTCATCTTCTATTCCAGAGAGATCATAAATTTGGATAACGCATAGCACTGGAATTGTGTTGTCTTGAAAGCAGTCAGGTGAGTTCAGAATTAGCTTTCCCAGTATACTCTCAGCCAAAAAAGAAGCGTCACAGCAACTGTTTCTCTTGATGCTATGCTGCTATTTTGAAGGAGGAGGGACATGACGTTTAGCAATCATTTGTATAGCACTAATATTAAAAAGTCTGATTGGATGACTATTTTCAGCGTGGATTGTGAGACTGATCTTGCCCTAAGCATAAACACAGCTATACCAGTTCTTCATGGCAACTCTCTCCTCCATGGCCTTAGGTCAGTTGCAGCTGAAGATGTTGTTGAAAACTGACCTCTTTGCAAAGCAGAAGAGAACATTATAGCACTAAATATGGTCTTGCAGAGTATTTAAAAGTACGTATGGAGGATAACAAAGAGCACTGTTGATCTGTGGGCACCTAATAGACAGGGTTTTAATGTTCTGAACATTAAGGCAGAGAGGAGATCAGATCTCAGTGCAGGAACCGAGAAATAAGGTTTATATATTTTTCTTGAGTTTCCAGTATTTTATCATAGCCATACTGCATAGCAGACTTGATAGGATTCTATGCAGAAGGTCTCTTTGTGTCTAACTGCAAAGTATTTTAATGACAGACTAACAGATATGTTCTCTATACCCTACACTACTGCTGACAGCAGTGAAGACACAGTGACTGATCACTCTCTGATGTTAAGGATGCTGGGAGAAGGCAAGAAAGAACAATTATGGAAAACTAGTGATGGTCATAGCCACAGTCGATAAGGGCTTTAGCGATCTGCAGTCGCTGTTCTTATGTACTTTTCTCCACATTTCTTTAAATGTTCAAGTGATGTTCAGCTGTACGTATGTGAGGGAATATAGATGTTCATTTTAATGTTTCCAGCAGAAAGTTAGAAGCCTTCATGATGCCAGGCCAAGTGAGTAAAGATTTCTGACGTTGAGTGCACATGTTTTTGCCTTCCAAAATAACTAAGCTCTGTCAGCTTACCACAGGACATACCAAAGTCACTTTTTCTCACGTCTTTAAATCAAGTCTGGACAATTTTCTGAAACAATGTGATGTAGTTCAACAATTAAGTTCTATTAAAACCCAATGGAATTCTTCCTTCTTTGATCTGCAGCAGGTCAGTGGATCCAGGTGATGCCTGGCACTGAACATAAAAGACTTTAAATGTCAAAGAGAATAAATGTGAAAGAGACAGAAACTTGACATTTAAAACATATACATGGATTTGCTGAGAACACGTATTCAGTAGTCATTTGGATGACTGCTTCTTTGCACATCATTCCATTCCCAGATGAAGTGATCTTTCAACCTTGTTTATAGAGAAAGAAATGCAGTGCATGTAAAGTTTATTTTGTTAGAAAAATCCAGCAAGACATGATCTTTAGGCAGTACTATAAAGCTACTTGCCCTTTTCTCCTGAAAAGAATGTGTTTTTATGGTTCAGTGTCGTGCTATTGTCCATCAGGATGACTTTAACACAATATCCTTCCTAGAAAAGAGGAAGCACCAAGTCTCAATTTTCAGATTTTTAAAGAATACAAGAACAGATATAAAGAATCTTGTGTTCTCATTGACATATACTTTGTTTTCCACTGTGTACCCTACCAAATAATCAATTCTTTATTTCAAATATATAGTGTTAACAGGCTCTGCAGAGAGGGAGACATTGGTAGTGAAGGCAACGGACTCACATTCAGTGTCTGAGTGTGGGCACCACACGGCCAAGATACTCAGTGTCCCCAGGTAAAAGTACCTGGCAGAAAGTGTGGATGAAGTATTGAAGGTTGTCACAGGAATGGACCTTACTTTGCCAAAAGGGAGACTTCCCTGTGGTTAGGGACTGGAATTGCCTGGGGTGCTCAGGCAGTACAAATAAGTCTCAGGGAAGGGTTTTCTTCCTTGGACCCAGGTGGTGTGGAGCACAGAAGCAAATGCAGGAGTGCTGAGGCTCACAAGAAATACCATTCCTCGTGCATTCCTATCTAGAGAATATCATACCTAGAGAATGTTTCAGAGCAGGGGGCGGTGAGCCGTACAGATGAGATCTCCTTCTCCAGCTGTTATGGAGATGCAAGAAAAGAATAGCATATAATAACAAGGTAAAGGAAAGCTGGAAATACAAAGGCAGCACAGGCAAAAGTTCAGCAGAACCCACCCTAACTTCTACCCAAATCTTTTCTTTCCTGAATCTTCAGGAAATTCAATTCCTACCCCTTTCAATACCTCGGTATCCACATCATTCCCGAACTACCCCTGTACTTTGACACCTTTATCATTCCTTGGTACCATTATTCTTGGAAAAAGTGAGGAAAATTTATGTCTGCAGTTTCACTGATGGCTCTTCATTTACAGTCAAAAGTTTTTCTTTATGGAAGTTTCTCTATTTGCACATGAATAGATTTGTATGCCCACCCCCTCCCTTGCTTAAAATTCCCTTTGAGTCTGTAATTACATAGAGTTTCAGGGGCTCTTTCTCCTGCTATGCTTCAACTGATTTCGTTTTAAACTTTTTTCTTTCTTCAGCAGATTGGTGGTGTACATTTTTTGTTTTTGTTTTTGTTTTTTGCATTTACACAGGAATGATGACAATCTGATAGTGTTTCTTTGGATGATGCTCTACCCTGAGAATTTTGCACCACAATGGATTTTTCACAATGGTAGTCAGAGTACGAACTGATCATCGGTAGAGATGTTGTACACAAACCCAATTCTGTCCTTGCCCAGGTGTGGACAGAACTCCCCAGATCATGGAAAACGTGCTCTGAAAATAAAAACCAAAAATTAAAGAGTATATGGGGATGCGTCTCTCAGAAAGACAGCACATCAGGGCTAGAGTCTAAACCAAAAATGATAGAGGTCTGACGTGGCACAGTGATGTTTTTGAATAGTCATGGTTTAAATAAAGCAGTCCTGGAATTAGACCAGGGGACTCAGCTTGTGGCAGGTGTAATGCTAAGGGTGCCAGGCATGTAATTTTCTCTAATTAAAATAATTACATAACTGGTGATCAGTTACTGCACGTCTGAAAACTAACTGGAAATCCCTCATCCATGGGTATTCCGAATGACTGTTTTGGGCTTTCTGTCAAAGAGATATGATAATCACTGCTCTCTATGGAGTGTCACATCCACAAACTCTCTTGTGCCCAGTTGTCTTTTAGCAGGTTCTTTCTAGCTGTATTACTCTGAAAATATCCTCACAAAGGTGAACAAATTTCCTTCTCATAAGTTGCTCTGACTACTTCCAGAAAGCTGGTTGGTTCATCAGATTCCTAAGATGTAGCACTGAGGGACATGGTTAGTGGGCATGGTGGGGATGGGTTGATGGTTGGACTTGATGGCCTTAGAAATCTTTTCCAGTCTTTATGAATCTACGTGGGAATGGCACAATGGGATAAAGCCTTCCTTCCCTGTCTGTATGTTATTGAATATTTGATCTTCAATCTTGATGTCAGGTACCAAAAAGTAATCTGACCTTTTTTTTTTGTATGCAAAACTTTCATCAAACCTCATCTCTGTCACTGTTCAGTGAAGTCTGAAAATTTGCCTGGTAGATCTTAAAAGGAAGGGATCACATAAGGAACCTCATCCTGTCAGAAAGGTGGAGAAACTTGCATGGGTCAGGGAAGCAAAAACTGATTGTTCCTGTCCCAGGATCCAGTGCACAGCCAAAGCAAAACTGCATGCAAGAGTAACCAGTGATGGTTACTCAACCACTGTTGTTAAGGGGAAGAAGAGCTCTTCAGGAAACTGTAAACCATCAAGTAGAGCTGTTCACTGAGTAATTATCTTGATTGTAACCAGTGCTGCAAATGAGTGCACAGTTCATGGATTCCTAAAATGAGATCCGTTATAAAAATCATATAAAAATGCCTTCTCCAGCAGAATAACCTTTCTGAACATGAGACGATGAGACCTTCAGGAAAGAGCAATCTGGCAGAAGGAGAAGCAGCTCCTAAATGAAGTCCCTTCATCTCCAAATCCAACAAGCAACATTAGCAGGCAGAGAAAGAAGGGCAACCAAATAGACACCAGGATACTGCAGAAGAGGAGGAAAGTCAGTCAAGCTTTGCCAGACTTAGCAACATTTAGAGCATAGCTTTTTATATAGCACATAAACCATTCCAGAGAATTGCAGAATCCCTGGAGATCTCTAGGGCTTTCTGGTGGAACAAGCATGATATGATGGCAATATGGAACCATGGAACTTGGGCCGGTGGCCACAGACATTGAGCCCATGTGTGAAGCTAGATTTTTATAGAGTATGGTTTCAAGAACAGTAGAACAAACAAGGTCAAATCTGGTCATTTCCTGGTTTACCTCCAGTTTGAGACCTGGTCTGAGACATCTGACTGCCATATTTAACTCAGTCACGAATAGCTTACAGTTGGGGCTAGCTGGTTTTCAAAGGCTTGTATTAAGAAGGGAATCTCAAGGGTTAAATGTTCTGTTTATGATACCCTGCCAAGATTCTGCACTGTTTCAAATATACAGAGATATTTTTAGACAGAGACTTACAAAAATAACCATTCAGCCCTCCTAAAAATATACTGCCACACTTCGATAGCTCCCATTGATGAAACATGAATAAAAAATACATTTTAATTCCCTACAACAAAATAGAAGATGAGGAAAATGTTTCTCCCTCTAAACAGATAGAGAAAGAAGCACTTTCTTGCAGTGACAAGTCTCATATTTCAACACTGCTCTAAAAGACTTGCTTGGTGAATTATCAATTTACCATCAAAGGAGAAACTACCTTGAAAATCTCTGTGCTTGAGATTTCAGATGGAAGACATATCTTACTTGAAAACAGCACCTCACAATCAGTAAAATGGGAGATAGCGGATTTCATAACGTGTTTTCTACAGGTTTTTGTGATCAAATCAGTGTATTAGAGATGAAATCTTTTCCCTGTGAAAATCAGAATTTCCTTAGGATTTCTAGACTTTCAGAATTTCATCCATCATCTTTTCCTTTCTGTTCCTTCTCCAACCTTTATTTAAAGCATACTGTGTAATAACAAAGTCCTAAAAAAAAAAAAAGAAAGAAAAAAAAAAACAGTGCTTGAGACATCTTATTTAAGATGCTCAGCTGGGTTAAACCTATGTAATACCTTCAATGCTGGTAGAACTACTATTATCTCTTTGTCTTCCTTTGATATACTCAGAGCATGATACCAACAGCAAGCACAGTCCAAGCTCAGGCAGTGGGAATATTGCTGTGCATGCTGGAGTTGAAAAAGGACATTTGGTTTTGAAGGACAGCTCAACTAATTCCAATTATGGAGCATCTTCAGATCACACTGCAAACCTCCATAAATACTTTGGGATACAGAGCCTTGAGGACACTAGGACTATCTTCAAGCATTTATACCCAACAGCTAAATTCCCTGTATTGGTTTCAAAATCCAGTCTTCCTATGAAGACAGTATCCCATCTAAGTTTTTTGGAAATCTAAAGGACTGAACTGGCTATGTAAATGTGTTGCAGAAAACCACTTATTTGTTCTTTTTAAAAATATCCATCATTTCAGCCAAATGCTCTCTGCAGTGGGGGATCAACCCCACATCTCCTAATTACGTTATACATTCAAAGCAGTTTTGCCTGGGGCTAAAAGCTTTCTGAATAAATAACTTCTAGATGACATTTGATAGCTCACTTGGGTTTCTGAGAAGTTCCAGCAAGAACAGGTATAGAACTATTTTTACAATCTGGTAAAGCATGTTTAAAATGGAAGCATATTGACTTTTAAATCTTCATCCCAGGGATGTCTTCTGGGACTTTCACTTGTTTGTGCATGCACTATCCTACGCACTGGCTGATGAGTGAGTCATCATCCTGCCACTTTATCTGAACAATACCATGCAATCTGGAGAGCTTGGTCACATTGGAAAGCGATTTTACTACCCCTGGCTGCCTAGGCTAAAGGCTTAATCAGAAAATAAAGAGATCTGTTCGATTTGTGTTTGTTGTAAAAATCCAATAAAGTTTCTTTTTCTTTAAATTCTCATTTGATTTGCAATTAAAAACTGCCAGGAAATAAACCTTCCTTATTGCTGTGGCTCTTTTGCTTTCTCCTCCTAGAGCTGCATCTCTAATTTCTTTTGTTAATCAGCATTTCCTCCCCCCAAAATAAAAGCTACATTTACATGTCTGAAAAACAAGGCAAATGTGGCTTCGTACTCTTTACTAAGCAAGTAAAATCAATGCCTGGTCGCATATGCACTCAAAAACGGTTACTGAGCAAAGTTCTTCTAAGTGTAGCATCAAACAAACCTGACAACGTCATCCTGTGATCTTTGCTACTTTGCTTATGATAACTTCTGGAGCAGCCAGTGCAACTTCTGATGTGCGCAACTTCTGACATGTGCAACTCTTTCCTTTAGAAAAGGATCTACCACTGATGTAGAGTCGATGACTCAAGCAGAATTGCTTTGTTCCTTATCTCAGCCTTCTTACCACCTCACATTCTCAGGCCTGACATTTCATAATGACTTCAAAGGAAGCTGACCTGAATTGCCATCCCAGATCACCCTCTGTGACTTGTTTGTGATTTCTTTGTTTAACTAGAATCATAGAATCACACAGTAGTTAGGGTTGGAAAAGACCACTAAGATCAAGTCCAACTGTTGAATCACAGAATCACAGAATTGTAGGGGTTGGAAGGGACCTCAGAGATCATCGAGTCCAACCCCCCTGCCAAAGC
>JAOWBP010002392.1:58328597-58340397 GCA_028571105.1 Tragopan temminckii
CCCCCCACATCTTAGATACTTATAGACCTGGATCAGGTCTCCTCTCAGTCTTCTCTTCTCTAGGCTGAACAGACCCAACTCACTCAGCCTTTCCTCATAAAAATAAAAATAAAATAAATAAAAATAAAAAAAAGATAAAGAAAGGGTCTGGAGATACTCCAACTCAGTACAATTGTAACAATCTCGAACTTTCCCCAGCTTGAGGGCTGCCCAGAGCAATACAGACACAATGTCCAAATCTTGCGCTGAACTCTGCTAAATACATTATTAATAACACATTTACACAAATTTAATTTTCTTGAATCGATTTGCAAAAAAAAAAAAAAAAAAAACACCAAACAACAAGTTTAATAAAAGACTGGAGGTCTGAGACAGTTCAGTTTGTTTTCACTCACAACATAGTTGGTAGCACATCATAACAGAGAAGTCAGACCCTTGAAATACTGAGATCTGGTGTTTGTCAAGGTCATTTAATTCAAGACATACAGGGTTGGTGAAAGCATGCAAACAATTATGAGGTCCTTAACAGATAAGAGACAAAGGAATCATATCATGTAACTTATTCAATCCCAAATCAAAAAGGCCAAAAGAAGGACGGAGGCGGTTCAGGTTGGATAACAGGAAAAGGTTCTGCATCAGAGGGCAGCAGCGTGGAGCAGGCTCCCCAGGGCAGTGGGCATGGCCCCAAGCTACCAGAGTTCCAGAAGCATGTGGACAACACTCTAAGTTGTATGGTCTGATTTCTGGGTGGTGCTCCACGGGGACGGGAATTGGACCTGGTGATCTTTATGGATCCCTTCCAACTCAGGATATTGTACGATTCTATAAAATGTAAAAAAAAATTCAGAGTAGAAAAATGAAATGAATCTTAGAAGGCTGTAAAATATATATTCACTGATAACCTTTTCAGTTTTAAGGAAGATACATCAGAGATGCAAGCAAGCAGTTTGCACAACACCAACCCTGCCCAAACCTAAAGTATGCCCTTAGACACATCTAATGCACTTTTGATGAAATTAAGCAGTGTAATTTATTCTGGAATCTGTTTTTCTCTTCCAATTCTCATTCACACCTTCACATCTTTCTCCCATCTGAAATATCATTTGGAGCTGTAGCTCTCCTCACTTGCAATATTGTAAGGCAAAAGCAGCCTAAAGGAGGTTTTCTGAGCTGTTTCACCAGCCAGTCTTTGGCTTCCCCTCCCCGCCCCCTCTCCCCCCCAACTTTCAGCACCATTTTTTTAATTTTTTTTTTTATTTTTTATTTTTTTAGGAAACAAAACCTCAAGATCATCTTGCAAAAATGATTGATACGCTTTTTGAGAGTATCAGATGTCAGGAGCAGAGCCAGGAGCTACTCACAAAGATTAACTCCTGGAACAGAAGGATTAACTCTTGCAACAGAAGAATCAAGTGATGGAAAACATCAAAATATATTCTCTGGGAGTCCTTGTGTCTGGACAAAGCATATGTTGATCCTAGTATTAGATGTAAAGCTCCTAGGGAAATCCTGGAGTGTCTACAATCATTTCCTTGATAAAAAGACCTGAGAAGTTGCTTGGTTCTGATGGTAGCACAGTGACTATATTATAGCAAGTCAACAGACTCTAAAATGCCAGGTCACAGGCACTAAAATCTTCGAGGTTTTTAGCAGATGCACCTGCAGATTGTTTAGAAATGTGCCGTAAAACCTAATTCTTTGTAGCAGAGATAAATGACATGGTATTGGGTGAGTTGCTTCTCAGTTTTCCCACCAAACTGCAATGATTACTTTTCTCACCTGGTGTTTGGCCACTGAACTCTGCAGAAGTAAAACACTACATCACAAAGCACGCGTGCTACAGTTTGCTGCAGCAAAGACAATTGTACCTCCGTACTTTCAGCTTGTATTTTTTTATCTTTCCATTGTACAAGTATCACTCTGATATACCTGACCCCACCTGATGTTATTTTGGTTCTACTGGAACACGTGGTAGACTGGAGAGATTTCTGAAGCCTGGGCAAGGGCCTGTCATCTGCCTCCCTTAAAAGCAAACAAAAGGAGGAAATACAATTGCAGACTGAGTTTTTAAATACCCATTTCCAGCAACTGTAGAAAAAAAGGAAAGAAAGAAAAGAAAAGCCAAATTATTTCCAAGTATCTTGAAGACAAACATAAGAAACAAAGGAATTGTATTTTATGAAGGAAAGGTCAAGCCTCATTTCTTCATATAATGGGATAACCCAGAGATGACAGAAGAAGTAATGCAATATTTATCTTTAAAATTTGAAGGATTGCTGCACAGAAAATCTACTTCTTGCATTTGTAAGAGTGAATGGAGAAAAAAAATGGAGAACAGGAGATTATGTCAGGCAACAGGTAAAAACATTCTAAGGAATTAAGTAGCTAAAAGGACCATACTATGCATTTAACTTCAGAAGATTTTAAGAATAAATATATAGACAGTCAACTACTAGAAAACCATGTAAGTATATACGATCATGTCTTGGAGCAGGAAGGAGAATAGGTGGATTTGACAGATAATTTAACTATGTGCTCTGTACTGCAATATATGAAACTAAATGTAAGAAATTTTCACAATTTTAACATTAAATCTAGTTATATTGAATATATCAGCTTTCTCCTTCTCCTACCTGTCAATTTTTAAACACCGAGGATTCCTATACTCTGTTCCATTTTTCTAATACATGCATTAGGTGTTTCAATCCTAAGGTAAGTATCCTGAGCAGTTCCCAAAGGCAAATCCATAATCTACTCTGAGTATAATGGCAAGTTAGATGGAGATGTCTAAATTCAAGATATCAGCAATAGCTGACATAAATCCTGCCTTCTCTTTAGAAATAGAAGAGGATGTGCAGAGGAGAGCAGGAATAAATTGTCTTGGGTAGGTAGTGGAGACTGAAAGTACTTTAAGACTGGAAGGCAGATTAAATGTAAACAGCAGTTAAAGACAGTAATTCAACTTCTCATAAAAAAAATACAAAAGGACTTTCTGAAGCATATTGCAGAATCACAAGGGGTTTAGAAGTCGGTTATGAGAATGATCAGCAGCCTGGAAAAAAAAAAATCACAAAGATTGAAAGATTGTGTGATTATTTATAGAAGAGATGAATATGAGAAGTTCTGTTGAAAATGCATAAAATCTTATGAGGACTTGGGAAAGAGCTTTTTCTTCTTTTGCCATGTCCAAACAAACAAACAAACAAACCAAACATCACAAAGGAAAATTTCCATTAAATCCTGCAGCTAATAAATGTTATTCCTGTTGCTAACAGGAATGCTTCTTCTTAAAGTACCAACTATGAAACTCGTTGCCAGTGTGGTATTTAGAAGATCCAAAAATAGCTATTAAATATTTACCAGTCAGAGTAGTGAAAATTACAGCAATTGATCTCTATAGTAAAATCACAGAATCCTTAGAGTTCGAAGGGACTTTTAAGGGCCATCTAGTCCCACTCCCCTGCAATGAACAAGGACATCAGATCTACATCAGGTTGCCCAGGGTCTGATTCAACCTTGCCTTGAAAGCCTTCAGGGACAGGGTATCAACCACAGCATGAGGTAACCAGTTCCAGTGCCCCATAACCTAAATCTACCCTCTTTGAGCTTTAAGCCCTTTGTTATATTTCCACAGACCCTCCTAAAGAACCTGTCCCATTCTTTCCTGTAGCACGTCTTCAGATATTTAATGGCCAATAGTAATTGTAGCTCAGGTTTTCAAAGAGTGATGAGTTGATTTGCTTCATGACACTTTGACACTCAAACTGTAAGAACTCTTATCACACCTGGCTTGTTTCTGGCTCCAAGGCAAATTTGCTTATTTAATTCTGTAAACTGCACTCAGTCATTAGAATTAGTCAGTGAATCATTTTTCTTTTTCTTCAATAGCAGCCAGCTTTCCTTAGACAGTTGAGATGCAACACTCATTACATTAGAGGCCAGGTTGCCTTTGTCTCCTGATATTGCTGGTGAAAAGTTATTAGTGCACCCATTCCAGAGCATCAGTTAGTAATGATACTGGGACAGGAATTTTGATGAGATGGAGGTCCTGTAGAAATCAAGAAGTTTGAGAACATAGAATGGCTTAGTTTGGAAGGGACCTTAATTGTCATCAAATTCCAGCCCCTTGGTATGGGTGAAAAGGAGGACTTTTCCACATCAATTAAAAGAAACAGATTTCTTTCTAGCACCCAAAAGATAGAATTGGTTAGGGTAAGTTAGCGTCACATATATTTATAAATATCTAGGAAAGAGAGACACCCAAGGAAGTTGCCATCCAAAGAAGGTGTCAGTTCAAGCCCTGGATTCCTTGGTTGAACAGACATGTAGTAGGTGAGGGCAGGAAGAGATGCAATTATATACTGATGGTAGAATCAAGCCCTAAGCTATTTGTATTACGCTGATGAAATTACATCCATGAATTTACAGGATAATGAATAACAACATTCAATAAATTAAAGACTTTAATAGCAGGAAAGCTTGTTACTGAATAGCTAGATACATTAAATTCAATAATGAATAACAAACAAGATGATCACTAATAAACTATTTGGAGACAACAACATCGAAGTGTTCAGAATAATTGAGTGACAAAGCCATCAGAATTTGACTAAAACTCCATCCGAACTCATAAGAGTATGAACCCTGTTTGAAAATAATGTTTTCATAGAGAATTGTAACTGCTGAGAGCAGCAGTGATCTTCACTTTCATTTAGTATTTACAGCCTTTGCAATGGAGTGATTTGTGTAAATCTCTAGGGAAGCACAAGAACCAATGAGGAAATACTACAGAAGTCCTCTTGCCATTCCGTTTTCAGAAGATACTTCCCAATTTGTAATTCTTAAGTATAGATGACACGTATCAATCAAGAAGATTAACCCTTATAGAATCATAGAATTTTTTTTAGTTTGAAGGGACCCATAAAGGTTATCTAGTCCAACTCCCTTGCAATGACAGGGACATTATGAGCTGGTAGATCACATGCAGAGAATTAGAAGTCCTGGACAGCTTGTAAATAGCATCTAATATCAGATCAGTAAAGATCTGATACATGTCTTGAAGTTTTAGGCTGTGCTAAAACAACTCTTCTGGAGAGAAGTTTAGTTGGCATGCATCAGGCTATCATTGTCACCATCCAGTTTTAATGTAGGGCTCATAGCTTGTTACTTTGCTTTGAACTTGAGTCCTTGCAGTCACTAGCTTAATCGATTTTGTATAAACTGGGTACAGTTGAGAGCTGCAGCTGACGCTCCTACATTGGGCTTAATTTACCCCAAGGTTTCAGTGTGCAGTAGTAGCAGCAACAAGAACTCTGTTCAAGAGCAAAATAGACAAGACAATTCTTGCATTACAGACATTCTGCCTCTGGAAAGAACATTTTTCATCAGGATTATTCCTTCCTTGCCCAATACAGATATATTTTTAAGCCTGAGATCAGCCACATCCTCACCATATCAGTTACAATGAGCTTGTAGCTGTGTACTTGAAGGGTGAATTTGAATTCCTCCAGCTTCAGCACTAGCTTTTAAGCTTTACTTCTAGTTTTAAGTCCTCACTGTGCTGCTCTGTGGTTATGCTTTGGTCAGTTCTACACCAATGCAACTTTTTCTTACAAGAACATCCTCAACACAGTCACACCGTATTAGAACATCAAACAGTAAAGACTGCTGCCTTCAAAACAAATTAGGACAGCAAATTTCACAAGAGCTTGCATTCTAGCAACCTTAAACAGAAGTCATTTAACAATTAAAAAAAAAAAAAAAAAAAAGCAGCAAAAATATTTGACTGTGAGGGAAAAAAACAGAATAGAGTTGGAAGGGATTCCCAAAAGCAATCTGGTTTGGTTTGGCTCCCCTGCAAGGAACATGGACAGCCCAATTAGCTGCTCAGAGCCCTCTCCAGCCTGACCTTGAACATCTCCAAAATGTTAATTTGTAATGTACTCTATGTCTATTTGCACTGATAATGTAATGGAAATATCATTAGGGAAATGTAAATAATAAAACTTTTCTCCAACACCACAGCAATTGTTTGTATGCATTTCCTTGTTGTTTCAAGGACTGAGCAAACCCTCTGGGATTTGTGCTTTGTTTTAATGATGTAGATTTTGGTAATGCTCTCGAGTTTCAGCTTGATGGAAAATCACCTAGGAAGTCTGGAATCAAGTTTTGAATTTAATCAAATATTTAAATCTTAATGTCATGTATACTAATATTCAACATATTTTCATTTTCATACATGAAAAACAGATTTTTTTTTTCCTATTGTTTCCACATCTGGAATTCAAACACCTTGTAGCAGGAGAAACAGCCAAGGCACTGCATCACAAATACTGAACCATCCAGTCTGCCTCAGTATTCCAGACATATTAAATCACAGAATTACAGGGGTTGGAAGGAACCTGAAGAGATCACTGAGTCCAACCCCCCTGCTAAAGCAGTACCCTAAATATGTCACACAGATAGGTGTCCAGCCAGGTCTTGGATACCTCCATAGGAGGAGACTTCACAACCTCTCTGAGCAAGCTGTTCTGGTGCTCCATCATCCTTAGTGCAAAGAAATTCTTCTGCATATTTATATGGAACATTCTACGCCCAAGTTTTAGGCTGCTGCTCCTTGTCCTATCACTGCATAGCACTGAGAAGCCAGCCTCACCTATTTGTCTCCCATCACCCTTGATATATTTATAAACTTTAATAATTACAATTTGAAATAATTTTATAGATGTTGTAGCCAAAACACAATGTTATGGTTATCTAACGTCTCACAGCATCTAAACACCAAGTGTGGAACAAGTACCTGACAATACAGAACAGTCAATTCTTACACACACTTCTTCTTTAGTGATCACATATGAAGAGCTACTTAATAGATACTTACAATATCTGAACAGAAATTTTAAGCCTCAAGAAGACAAATTAAAAAAAAAGAGAAAATACTCTTTTACATTGACATTAAAAAAAATACTAAATTCCAAAATAAATACTAGATAAAATAGTTATTTTTAACAAGCTACAAAATCAATGCAGTGTGAACAGTAAATGCTCATTTGGATGCAATATTTTATTGTAAGATGAGTGTTTCTTTTCTCTATGCTAAAGACAGTTATAATACAACAAATGGGAAGATTCAGTTCAGATTGCCTTGACAGTATTGTAGAAAATAATGTCACTTAATGATTTGGATATAATTCTCTTCAACGTTTTCTTTAGCAAGAATTATCTTAGACTTCTACACACAAGCTCAGTATTTCTGAAGATTTAAAAATACAACTAATATCCATATGTAGAAGTACAAACTCTGTATTCCTGAAAAGGTTTAGATTCACTAGAGTGTTAAACATTAGATGATGTAGACATAAACTGTACACATCACTAGAAAAAAAAGGAACTCAACTTCAATTGCTCTTTTTCTTTTTGCTTATTTTTTAATCCATTCCTCACCTTTCCCAAAAATCTAAAAAGAATAGCAACATATTATAGAAAGAACAGTCAGCTGAAAGAACCTATTTATAAAGAAAGCCCTCAGGGGGAGGGGCTCAACTAATTAATAATTAATCGGGTTGTTATATATAGAGAACACCTACAGATACTTGACTTTTTTTTGAAGGATGATTTGGTTACTGCAAAAAGATGTGTTTGGGAGTGAGCAGAAATGTGGCAGCTCTGTTCAAGGTACAGCAAAGAAATATTTATGCAGAAGTCCAGTAGTGTCCAATGAATGTTTAACATTGCTGGACAATGTTCACTTCAGAAAGGCTTTTTAGAACTAGGTTCTTTGCTCTGAACTTTATTGTTTCTCTCTATAGTGGAAGAAGGAAAGCAGGATATAGCTACAGGACACTTATTTAATGTGATTTGTCGCTGCTGGTTTTATGTTAGAACACAACTGCCAATCTTGTTTTAATAATCAACTACAACTTCTTTTCAGTCTCCAAGCTCTCTGTAATTCATCTGAATTTATTCTAAACTCTAATTCATTGTGCTGTGTCCTACACAGTATTAAATGCTTTATAACTCACTATTTTGTTTAGTAAATCATTGAATCACCAAGGTTGGAAGAGACTTCCAAGATGATCCACTCCAATCATTCACATAGTACCAATATTTCCCATCAAACCATGTCCTTTAGTACAACATCAAAACATTTCTTGCTCATCTTCAGGAACGGTGCCTAACCACCTCACTGGGCAGCCCATTCCATCTCAGAAACACCTGCTCTATTTTTTTTGGTATTCATTCCCAGTCCTGTATGTGAGATCATGACAGGCTTTTACAGTTGCTTGCAATATAAGAAAGGGCAAAAATTTGTATGCGTGTCTATTTCAAGAAGTGTTAAAATGCTTTAAGGACTCTTAGGCTTTACATTTCATATTAAGACCTCTAGAGATAACTTAGGAGAAAGAGAAAATAGGTCTCTTTGCTCACCAAGTGTAATAGTTTTCTTGCTGGCCTGTTTAGCTTCTATAGATCGTACTGCCCTTATCTAATTACTGTAGTAGAAATAAGCATCTATTAGGATTACAGACTAGGAATCATGCTATCAAAGTTAGAAGGAGACATCTTGTTTTCTCCTTTAATCTCTTCTTAGTGAGGTAAAAGACAAACTGTAAAAGACTTTTCCCTTAGAGGCGTTGAAGAAAATACCGAATCTCAAGAATGGTTCTCACTAGAACTAAACCAAAACCATTGTTTTTCATCTAGCTGACTTGCTGCAAGTCTATCCAGTGACAGCTTTGTTTGTTGTGCTCCTTCTTTGAATGCCTTATCTCAAATTATGTCTGCGAAATCAGACGAAAATATCCTGCTAATCTGAATTTTAAAAATGCGTTGCACCTGCAGACTTCCTTCAGTGCGTGTGTTCTCATCCTAGAGATAGGAAAGCTTTTCATACTAACAAATTCTGGTCTACTTTTTGAAAATGAAAATGACGCTAAGTTCTATCTACCTCTGAGCTGCTATTCAAGTCATTCCTCACAAAGGTTTCAGATGCCTGTATGAATTTGTTTATGCATAGTACTGTCTGCCTTTTCTTGATTGACACACTAAACATACCAGCTATCTTGCCAAGGGCAAGGTTAGTAACACTTCAAACTTTCTTCAGTATTGAGAGTGAGGGGAAAGAGGCAAGTTTCCTACTCATCTGTAGGTAGTGAACTTGGTAGTTTCCAGCCTCTTAAATACGAGCAAATATCAATGTTTACTTAAGCCTGATCTTGTACTTAAGCTAAATCTGGGAGCTAAAAACTCACCTGTCAAATGTGGGGATTTGAGGAAAAGTACCGTTTTTTTAATCAGTGTTTGCTGGGTAGTTCTGCCCTATTGACATTGAAACAGCTCTTAATAGGCTCCTGGCCATTGCCTTGAATCATAGAATATCCTCAATTGGAAGGGTCCCAGGAGGATCATTGCATCCAACTCCTGGGCTCCAGAATCCCCAAAACTAAAATCAAATGGATGGCTAACATGGGTCTGCAAGTTTGAAACTGGTATGCAATTCAGATGCATGAGTTGCTTTTCAGCCGTTGTTTTTTAATCTTCCCCCAAGTCTTTCACATCAGTACTTTTTTTCCCACTTAATAGCAAAATAGTTGACCCATCTCCTGGTTAAACAGACATCTTATATTCCAGAGTGTATTTTTATTCGTGTTTATATGTAGTTTACGACTGTCTTGGGACTTGAACACAGAGGTTAGAGTAAGGTTATTTCTTCCTAAGTTTTTAATTGGTCGTTGATTCATCTGAATACACAAAGAAGTGTATCCCCTGTGGATTACTGGCTTGTTTAGCAGCAAACATAACTAGGCTTTTTCAAATCTCTAGAATTAGGGTTTTGTTTTTTGTTGATTTTTTTTTTTCAAAGCCAAGTCCTTCAGGGGAATCTGCATGTGGCATTTCTGATCAGACTGTAGATGCAGCCACCTTATGCTCTGGAGTCTTGCTAATTGCTGCCTCCCGAAAAACCTTACTTGTTTGTCTGTCAGTACATCTACCAAAACAGGATTTGGTTGATTTAATGTTTTTAGATGAGGGCAGAAAGGCAATGGGGAAACAGATGGTTTGCAGAAAGGAGCTGTCACCATCTGGGCTTAGAGAGGAGACCTGAAATTCTCCTTAGCAAGATGAGCTCCCTGGGTCTGACATTTTTTCATGCCCATTTCCCTTCCTCTGCTGCTCTTCTGTATGAGAAACAGACTGGGTTTATACTACAAATCTCTTATAACAAAAATATTTGTCTAAAATTATACTTGAAGTTGCTGCACATTTCTTGGTCTTGAGTTATTGTCTGCTTCTTCTCTGTTGCTGCTGCTAGATTAACTGCAGTGATACTGCTAAGGAAGGTAACAACTGGGACAAATATGTCCTGCAACAATAAGGATATTATTGCTAGGCAGAGGACATGAGTGTGACTTAAAATTGAACGTAGGCTGTTAGTTATTGGTCACCTCTTCCTTGCCTTTCTGCTTGTGCCTGACACCTTAGCTCATGGCCATGTGCAGGTCTACTGTGATGTCAGTCACCTCCAACTTCATTGGAAATTTGGCACAACAGCTTGTTGCTTGCAAGACAGATCTGAGAAGGAGATCTCAGTCTTGAAGGTGCATGTAGATCTGTATCACTCCTCCTGATCATCTTCCTTAGATCCCTGAATTTCAAGGGAAGACTTTCTTATAAACAAGCGCATGGAACTAAATATAGGAGAGATGAGCAGTGGAGAAAGGAACAGTCAGTATTTCAGTGAAAAAGAGATGAAGCACATGTGGTGTTTGGCCCATAAAGAAATTCTGGACCTCTTTGTTCTATGCTGGAGTTGCGGATACTCATTTCACAGTACCCAAAAGGAATCTGTTTCCACAACTAACGCAAAGGAACCCCGTCAGTATGGGTGTTGAAGCAGTATAAATTCTCAGGTTTTTTCAGTGGAAAAGGCATAGGATAAAGCTGAACTTCATTGTCAGTGACATAAAGATGATAATATGGGGGAGATTAGAAAAGGCTCTCTATCTCACAAATCTTTGCCTTCCAAAAACAACTATTCCTACCTATGTATTCTTGAATTACCATGCAATGGTATAACTACCTTCTCTCTAGAGAAAATCAAATGTGAGTGGTACTTTCTGGAAGCATTTAAAATCTCCAAGCAATTATAAATCAATCATGTAAGCCCTTCGGTTTCCTTAAGTAAGAAGCTGAAACCTTGGTGTAAGCTGTTTGCTGGATGCAGTAAATCAACCACAGGCATTAAGCTGATAATTCTGATAGCCACAAGCTTGCAAAGTAACGTAAGTTAGATGAGACCTTTGGATGTCATCTGCTTTCTGTCTCTGCGAACTTCAGAATTAGGTTTCTCAATGAGTCTAGACAGCTTCCAAGGTGTAAATTCTATAAGTACTGTGCAGGCTGTTCTTTCTCCACTGCAAATAAGTTCTTCCTTTTAATAAATGAGAATTTCCCTTGCTGAAGTGCATTCCTGTCAGCTCACATTTCCACACTGTTAAGGACTGTTTGAATTGCATCCGCGTGGTAATCGGACAGCTTTATTTTGTTTGTTTTAAAAGCAAGTTGACACTTTTGGCTGATTCTGTTTGCTGAGCTCCTAAAAAATACCATGTGTTTTGTGCTGAGAATAATGCTTTGACCCCACTTTGTCCTAACAAAAAAAGAAAGCCATTGTATGGAAGGAATTCTTATGATGCATATGCTTAGTTTTCCTCAATTTTGCAGCTCTAAGCAAGATTTGTCAATTTGTTAATTGCAGCTATTTCATTTTTTAGGGAGGAATGAGGCTACAGCTAAGTGT
>JAOWBP010002392.1:58388828-58408054 GCA_028571105.1 Tragopan temminckii
TTAGTGCAAGTGAGACTAAGCCAGGCATCTGATTTGCACAAAAAGCTTGAAGATCTGATCTTCTGAATGCAAAAAAAATGTAACAAAGAAAATGAAGGAAGCTTCCTTGGTAAATGGTTTAAGGTTTAGGACTATATGAGAGACTGGAATTTTTTTCCTATGCTTTAAGGCTGGGCAAAACTCTAACTTAAGTAATTTACAAGAGTAAGAAGTTGATCCTTAATAAATTATCCTAAAGCTGCCCTAAAAAGCTGCTCTGAAGTGCGTAAAATTTTATAGCACTATGCCAGTTAGAATTTCCCCAAAACTTTACAATATTCCTCTAAATGTTGAGTTTCATTCCCATTTTCCTAAAGAATGAATTGAGGACTTAAAATGCAGGATGATTTACACTAGAAGAACTTGCATTTTAGTAGCTGCTCAGAGAATAAAACCCCATGAAGGTGATGGTCCGTGCAAGAAGTAATAATCAGTCCTCTAGAAAAGAACAAGAAGGCAAAAAACAACTACTTTCTTTGTCCTAATGCTTAAGGGTGCCCGTTGTGCACTGTAAATATTTACATCAGTATGGTTCTCTTTCCATCAGGATAGGTGTTATTTAGCAGACAAAAGAAAATAGGATTAATGTTTATAATCACAGTCAGTGAAGTAGGCCTCTACCATCTATGAAGTCACTGTAAGAAAAAATGCATTTTCTCATGTCATTTACTTTTAATTTCTTTCCTGTTTTTAAAAAAATGTGGTCTAATTAAAGAATGGATTGTGAAGAGGAAGAGCAGGAGGTGAAGAAATCTAAATGCAGTGTTTGAAAGCACCATATTGTAATTTGGGATTACAGGAAGAAGAGATAAATTTGCATGATGATGTCTTTCATATTTGTTCAGTTAGAGAGGTGTTTATTGAATGCTTTAGGCAGAGAATAATGATTACAAGCATGCTCAGAATCTCAACCACTCAAAACAACAGACTAAATGTACTCTCTGCTTTTTAAATCAAATAGATTCAAAAGTTGTAGGTTCACTTGTACTTTTCTTGGAACATATCCTAAAGCTATCCCAAGAAGTAACAAAATCTGTCTTGCAATATTTCAAATGTTACTTTTGAAGAATACTTTAATAAATGCACTTAATTAAATGAAGTAAAAAAAATGAATTAATGCATGACGCTAGAACAAACCCCTTTGTCTTCACAATTAGATAAAGAAGAATAAATCAGGAAAGAAGATAAGAATGGTTGATGTACAATATAAGAGACAGCAAGCCAGAACCACAAAAATGTGGTCTTGCCAATAGTAAGTGAAAAAACAAGGATGGTTCTCATCTGCTTCAACGAAAAGTGGAAGTCCAGCAGAACTTGTTTTTCAACAGAAAAGGCCAGGAGGTCGTGATGCTTAATGTCTGTTTTTCTCCAGTCTTCAATAAAATAATTAGTCTTTGCCTGATATTCTAATAAAAATGATACTAATCAAAAAAGCCAACACAGCTAATGCAAGAGGTACCTACAACTAGAAAACAGAAAGAAGATAGACAGTATTAGAAAATACTTTAATTTTTCATCTGACTTCATATTTTTTAGTTACAGTCATATAGAGAACTGGTTGAAATTACTTTCAAATTGTTATTTTTTTTCTGGAGATACCTACACTCATCCAGTTAAATCCTTTCAAGATGCAATAACAGCCCTTATGGGGAAAAAAAAAAGAAAGAAAGAAAAGAAAAAAAAGAAGTTGATACTATATCTTTAATAAAGCATTTTATTCTGTCCTATATAAATCTTCATGGGTAAGATGTGAAGGCATCTGCTGAGTGTACAGAGAGTGTATCTAAGCTACAGAGGGTACAAAAATGTTGAAATGCTCCTAATTGTCAAAAGTTGACTGCCAGCTCAGAAAGTGGCATGACACTGGGTCTGTTTACATTTGGTGCTGTTGTATATACTCATTATTCTTGATTAATATAGAAGTATGATTTTAGGCTTGTAGAAAACCTAAAATTTTCTAGCAAAGAATGGCTATCAGCATAATGAAGGGGATAAATAGAATTCTAAATATTCTTGATAAACAGGGGAAACGGTGCTATTCATTACAAAATAGGTTCAGGTGTCTACATTTAGATGGGGATAATCTCTGGAAATGCAGAAAAAGCAGTCAGACAGCAAATCCACTGAAAAAAAAAAATTGCTGAACTTCAAGTTGACAAATGTGAAAAAGAAGTCACAGTAAAAAAAAAAATCACATTCCTGGAAAAGGGCAAACTTCATGCTAGGTTGTATAAATATGAGTGGCATCTGTAGGACACTGGAGGGGATTGTTCTGTCCCTTTATAAAGCCCAATCTAGTATCCTCTGTCCATGATTTGAATACCACACTTTGATAAAGCTGTGCCTCTTTGCTCTGCATTCAGGTGAAAGCAAGAAAAAGATGAGGAACTTTGAAAATACCCCCAAGGAAAAATGAGGGAATAGTAGTAACATAATGTAGAAAAGGGAATAATAGGAGAGACCACACCACGGATTCTCAGACAGAGTGGGAAACTGCAAAGGCAATATATTGCTTTTAGTACATAAATAGAGAAGACAAGAACTAGTGAGGATAATTTCCAGTAAGGCAGATCCTTGAGAGTATGTTGAGATCTATTCCTGTATTTCCTATTGCTGCTTCCCAGAAGCGGGCACAGTCTTGGCTTTTGTTGGTCTGAAGATATATCCTTTTTTGTTTTTTTTTCTCCTGTTTGGAGGGCTTTATACATGGAAAATCTGACAATATACAACAGAAGAGGAACACTATACTATGCCATTGTTATATTTTGGAACAGGTTGCTCAGGGAGGTGGTAGAGTCACCATCCCTGGACATGTTCAAGAAACATGGAGATGTAGCACTGATGGTCATGAGTTAGTGGGCAACACTGGTGGTAGCTGGACGGTTTGACTAGATGATCTTAATCTTTTTCAACCTTAAAGATTCTATGATTCTATTATATGATTCTGTACTTTTCTTTTAGGATTCCATACCCCTTTTGCCAAAGGCGAAGGAAATAACTTTTACTCTATGGATCTAAACATCAGTCTGCTGCTTTGGATTTTTTTTTCATTTGTCTGCTTCTGAAGTTGTGGTGGATTTCTCTAGGGCTTGCAGTAAATCCATAAATGATAACCATTTGACACTGGGATGTACTGTTAAAGCAGCATGAGACCCAGGGCAGTTACACAACCAGCAGCTTTCATTCTGCAGACATCACACAGAATAAATAATGTCTGTTTCACTCTAAGAAATATGTAAGCCAGATTGCAGATGCTTGACTTGCAATTTTGAATGCTTTCTCCCATGAGCCAAGGCATTTAGAAATCTGTCACTTTCATGCTAGCATGATATTTCTACCAGGCTTCTCAGGATATCTGACATCATGTTTTGTGACTTATCTTGCAGATAGCATCTTCTTTTCAATGCTCACCCAAATGCTCCCTGCCTGTTATTCACAATACAATTTAATATTGCAATCTGCTTCTGTGCTCTGCTGTTAAGATGCAATTTGTTCTTTGTGTTTCATCTGTGAAGGGTTGGTGATGTTCATTTCTAATGCTCAAATTAGAGAACAAGCTCAGAAGTGATGTTTATAATTAGACTAGCAATTTGATAAACATGAAAGGATTAAAAGCAGACACTTTTTAATAACCAGTATCAAAAGAAATTCTAAAATGCATATGGGCTGGTATGATTGACAGTTTTTGCATTTATAGTGAGTGTTCCTGAAATGATAAACAAGAGAAATATCCACACTTAGAAGAGTCTCAATTTCAGAAAAAGAAAAAAAAATTAGGATAACTGTGTAGAAACTTGCAATTGCGTGGAAAATATTGTTTAATATAATCATGATGGCAAGAATAGGAAGAAATGAAGATAAAGAAATTAAAAATTGTAGATGTCCCTGTTCATTGCAGGGGAATTGGACTACACAGCCTTTAAGGGTCCCTTCCAACTCAAATGATTCTATGAAACAAAAACAAAAACAAGAATCCAAATATGATTTCATCCTTTGAAAGTAAGTAAGTGAATGCAATTTCAAGAGAAATGAAGATCAAATATACATGTATATATATATCTTACAGGTTAGAATGAGCCAACAGGAGCTGTTTACTTAGCTGAAACCATGGACACCTCAATGCAGTTTTCATATTTATAATAGTTGTGTTGCTTTTTGCTTCAACCACGGAAAAGGGATCTTCCAGGAAATTCTCCACACTTCGATCAATAGACATGAAATAAGAAAGTGAATGCATGAAACAGACTGGTTATCAGGTGACAAAACTAAACTATGGCATTTGACTCAACGTCATTAAGTCCTTTGGGCCTGCAAAGCGTACCCACGGAAGCCAAGAACAATTCATTAATCTGAAATTTGCTACTTGTCCATGTTTTTGCTGACACTAAAAGAAGGTGTAGGAGGCTATTTGAAGTCTGTGAAGTTTTAAGGTATAATGACTTGAAGCTCTGCTTCTCCGTGGCGTTGTTCAGTGCAAGTTGAGTGTGTTTTCAGAGAGGAAGATGGGCAAGGTACTACCACAGCACATGAATGTCAAACTCCTTGTCTGGTGCATGTTTCACGTAGCCTACCATGGCTATTGAAGTGAAACCATAGCACTGAATGAAACCCGGTGAATTGCATGTATCTTCCAGGCTACAAAATAAGAGAAGAGTAAGCTTTACCCTGCCTCATGCTTTGCACAGGGAGATAAAAGTCTGTGTTAGAGCAAATCTGGATTCTGAACTCAACATGCTGTCTTCTTATTCTAGTTCAGGCAGAATACTTTTTCTTACACATTTGCTTTTATTTTATCATCAGTAACAATAAAACACTAAAAACAGGTTATCACAGAAAAAATCCTTTATGAAAGTGAGAGGGGAAGAAGGGTCAGGGCATGGTGATCACACTGCTACTTATTTTGCCATTATCATGATCTTTGCCAGGATTGCCTGTCACATCAGTGAGCACATGGGAGGTAACAAGTAGTGGCTTTTTGGCAGTGGGCAGATACTAGATGATCTTAGAAGTCTTTTCCAGCCCTAATGATTCTATGATTCCATACCCAAGTCATTAAGATGGTTCCTTAGACCTTGAAGGTACTTCAGAAATAAAAACAAGTGACTCCAGCCAACATCCCCTTTGGGATCCATTCTAGTCAGATAGGTCAGCATTCATGGACTGATACAATCAAAACAGGAAGATGTGTAATTTTCCTTTTAGTTGCATTAAACAATAAACTCATCTTCAACACAGAGAAATCTGTCACTTTCATGCTAGTATGATATTTCTAGCAGGCTTCTCAGGATATCTGACATCATGTTTGTGACTTTGGTTTGCTCCCAGGTCCCTCATATATCTCTAAGAAAATAAAATATTTACTATTTGCTAGGCCAAATCAAGACAGAGATCTGTTCTGCAGCTCATCTGCAGGAGATTTCAGCATGGGGTCCCCTGGTAACTAATATCTAATTAGCTGTAACTATGAGAGGAGAACACAAGAGAGACCCATTTTAGAATAACCTACAGTTCATGGGCTCAGGCACAGATCCAACAGATAGGAGGCATCAGCATAAGTTTTCACTCCTTTTACCACCCAGAAGAGTTGAAAATGAACTTAGCATTGCACCAGCTTTTAAATTTGAAGTGTTACCTCTGAAGAAAATTCTGGCATGGTGATATTTTGGGAAATTTTATTGATTTTTTAATACAGCCCCTCTGTACCAGTCTGACACCTGCCTTCTTCTCCCTTGGTGCAGTTTAGGAAGCTGAGGCATTCAACTCAGACTTGTTGAACCTATGGGACAACTGAAAACCTATGGGCAGTGCTGAGTTTAAGCCTTCTTTGTAGATCTTGGAGAAAATAATTCTCTTCAGATGTATTTCCCTTGGAAGAGCTCAGGAGTTTGTATAGAAACAAAGAGTGGTTTGAGTTGGAAGGGACCCACTCACTCCCCTGCAATGAACAGGGACACCCACAGCTCCACCAGGTGCTCAGAAACCCAACCACTTTGGGTGTCTCCAGAGCACAAACCACCTCTCTGGCCAACCTGTGCCAGTGCTTCACTCGCAGCAACGAAGACAAGCCCATAGCTTTCCTTAAACAAAGAAATAATAGTAAGGTGCTTTCTGCCACTTACTTCCCAAGGTTCCTTCAACCAACTTAAGTTGTCTCTTCTGAATACCTTGACATTACAATAGGTCTTGAGGTCACAGGCAGAAACCCAATACATGGAGAAACTTACTCTGAGAATGACAAATGATGTGAGTATCAAAGATTGGTGAGAAAATATTGTTGAAGGGTTTTTTCCACAGCTCCATTCATAGAGAGAGTCAAAACCCAAATGAACATGATCCTGAGCAACCTGCTGTAATTGATCTTGCTTTGAACAACGGGCTTAGACAAGATGACCTTCAAGGAACGCTGCCGACTTCAATGCTCCCGTTATTGTGTGATTCTTTGTTCCAGTAGTGGTGTACCTATTGAATATTCAATTTGCAAAAAATATCCAAGCACTAGAAGTCAAAAATTGAGGGAGGGGCAAGCACTAATAAATAATTGGACCAAGAGATCTGGGAAATAGGGGAACCTTTTCATCTCTGGCTTCAGGAATTTTGACAAACAAATCAGAAGATGAAATGTTATGTTCAGTTCACGATGCCATCTGCTGGCTCATGCAATGTGGTCCTAAGCTACGCCTATGAGTGGAATATTACAAAAGCAAAAACTTGCATGTGATTCACAGTTGTAGCAAGCAGGGACCAACCACGTGCTTCCTCATGGCATGAATAAGAATGGAGCAGGAGAACTGGGGAGCTGACTTTTAACATGTAGGCACAGGCAATGAAGTCACAAGACTTTAATCAACCACCTCGTTTTACATGTTCCATGCACATCATACGATTATTTTGGGAACAGCTTATTATTTTGTCTGGTTTACTGTAAATGTTAATGCTTGTAAATGCTAATCAAGATTCTTGCTCTGGTTTCCCACCTCACCTAATTGGATTGCATTAGAGCTTGTTTGAAAATCTGCATTCAGAATCACAAGTGGGATCCGGTTTTATCTCCCTTGTCTCGGAGTGATGGCAGCTGTGTTACATTGAAAGGATGGAAACTAACAGTCACAGGGCCAGTGTCTCAGTGTAGCCATATTCCTTTGTTACGCAAACGAGCATCCTGCAGTTACTTGGAAATCGTCACAGTCCTCATTCCAAAGCGTCTAGCAAAAGCAAAAAACAACAAGGGCTTTGCAGTGACTGCAGGATTTAGGTGAACGTGGGATATATATAGCTGTCTGACTATTGAAATACATTACAAAAATAATACTGAAATATATTACGAATATATTTCAAATAAATTATGAACGTCACCAGACATGAACAGAAGTGAGTATGAACTTCTTCCTGCTGCTATGAGTTTGGCTTTGGTTTGATCAAAACAGCCAATCCTGAGTAACAAAAACAATAAAAATAAAAACAATAGTGCTTAGAAATGTCTCCAAATTTTTTAAGACTTTAAGACTTTTTAAAGCTTTTCAGTGCATTGATGTGATTGAACAGAAGCACTCATTTAAACTACCTAGCTATTTGGCCCTTCTCTGGATATAATATTTACAACATCAGTTTGTAAAAATTATCATACATACCACTGATCAGAATTTTTTTAAGGTAAGAAAGCTTAATGAGAGGTGAAACAATTGTAAGAAATCCATAATGAAAAAATCCCATCTGAAAATTCTGACAGCTGTTGTGAGAGGTCGAGCTGGGAGCTCAGCTTTCAGGGGATGGTGGCTTGGAAATAGATCTTGCTGTATGGAGGAGATCCTTGATGATCCTTGGGATCCCCTCCAACTCAAGCCATTCTATTCTATTTTTATACTATTATAAATATACCCCAGTAAGTATTTAAGTGCTGCTAAAACGCATGGAATTTAGGAGCCCAAATATCACTGCAGATTAGGACGTTGTATATGGCAATGTCATCTTAAAACTGGATCACTGTATTTTGGTACTTTACTGGCTAGCACAAGAAAAAATTGGCATTTTATGTTTTTTAATGTTATTTGCTGAGATTTTCTGTAAAACTTTCCAAAACAAAATGTATTTTTGTTGGTAGTTTTATTGATGATGGAGTCCAAGAACGAAAAAGTACCAGGAGTCTCAGATATGGAGTTTACCTTTTTTTTTTCTACTACTGCTATTTATGGACATACACTCTGTTTTCATTTGTAACGCAATGCTTCACACTGCTGATATTCTGCAATTTTATTTACATTCAAAAACAAGGGTAGGGCTGAAATGGGGTCATTCTGTGGGAAGATAGAGTTGTAATAAAAGCAATATGATAATTGGCATAGTCCTGTTGATTATTTGTATCTTACAAGTTAACATTCTGAGATAAGGCAGAACAGCACTGTTAAATATCCTCTGGCTTTCCTATAAATCAGCTCCCTTGTTTATTTTAAACACCACCTGAGCAATGACAAGGATGAAAGAATTACCTCTCCTCCCCTAAGAAGCTTGGCAGCTTTCCCATTGCTAATGCTTTGCATCTCCTAACAGTCTGACCCTATTTGTTGTGATCTTCATTGTGGGAGCTGAATACTCACCATCTTCACTCTCTTTGCAAGCCTGACATTGAGTAATAGCCTTCTAAAAATGCCTTGAAGTCCATTTTAAATGTGACAAAATGGTTTGTAACAGAATGGGCAAATGCAAAAACCTCATGGGATTTACATAAAGATCCCTTGAAGAAGGAATGGAAACTAATTGCTGCCTGTGTTCAGCTATCCTGTTAAACACTGTTCATGGAGACAATACTAATGCATTTTTTCCTGGGGATCTGTACCTTTTCTGACAAGAGTGTCTATCAATTAAAGAGTAAGACATTACTCAGATAAAGAAAAGTTCCAGAAAAGAGCATTGCATATGGGAACACTTTCAGCTACATTACTTTTTTCAAGATTTTGCAGATCCTCATGGAAGATCCTGTCACGTATAGGCGATATTATTTACAGGTCCATATACTGAACGAGAAGTGTGATGAAGTCTCTGTGAAAGATGGTAAACAACTAAAAAAGAACAAAGAAAAAAATCTTTCACGGTAGCAAATACTCCAGTCTACATAAACCTAACTATAATTTCCACGTTAAATTATACTTGAGATTTTCTTCCATACTTCTAAGTGCCTAGAGTTGGGAGCCATCTATACAAGATTAGAGAAGTCACTTATAGCAAGGAACAACTGAGAAAAAGTGCTTTTAGGATTAATATATACATATATATATATATATATACAATTGACCAAAAATTCTATGTTTGGATGACTTTTTCTAACTCCTTTAGAATAGATCCAAAGCTGAAAAACTTCGTTGAGAAATACTTTATTCTTTATTTTGACCATTACAAAAAATCTCTGCATCCTGTCCAAATACTTTGTCCAAAACAGAATGGGGAAGTTTCTGCCGTGGCTAAGTATATTACCGACATTTTATGGCAATGGGTCTGAGGATGCCATGAAGAAACAGTAATCTGGACACACATCTGTAAGCAAAAATATCCAAAATCTTGATACATGTTGTAATTCACTCACTGTAGAAGCTGGAATGAAGTTGGTGGTGGAAACCATGGTGACCACAGTGGAAAAAAAGCTTTCCTGAGGTGTAAAATAAAGAAACCAGCAAAGATCATTAAGTACTATACGCTCTATCAGTACCATTCTTGAACCTACCTACATGGGATTCTCTCAGTTACATCTCACCTCATGAGGGATCCCATTACACAATCATAGAATTGAGTTGGAAGGGACTTTTAAAGACCATCTAGTCCAAACTCCCTGCAATGAATATAGACTTCCACAGCTCCATCAGGTACTCAGGGCCCATCTAGCCTGACCCTGAGCATCTCCAGATATGGGTCTTCTACCACCTCTCTGGTAACCTGTTCCCCTCCAACCTAAGTCTCCCCTCTTCGAGTTTGAAACCATTTCCCTTTGTCCTGTCTCAACAGACCTTGCTAAAGGGTCTGTCCCCTCCATGACTCCTATGACTCTTTCTGGTTTTGGTCACACACCGTGCATTGCATATCAGATGCAAATTCTCATCCATTAAGAGTTTGGTCACCACAGATATGGACTCACCGTTAAATACTGATTTTTCTTAACCTGCGGAATAAAAGAAGTAAATATGAACACATTCCCTACTATAGTAAGGAATGCCTTAGAGACGCTTTCAGCAACAAAAACAAGAACAGAAAGAAAATCCGGCAATTAAGCTGACACTCTTCACTCAAGCAAAATCAGCCACATGCTTAGTTTCTTCTTTCTAAAGTAGAGATTGCAGAGTGTAGCCTCAAATATCCAGATTTTATTTCATAGCTCTTCTGCTTTATACTTCATTCAGCTTAGCTGTATTATTTCTACAGGCTACCAAATGTATTTCTGGTGTATAACAACACATTTCAATGCCTCCTGTTTCTCCCTGAGTCATTTTCCCTCCTGCTTGTTGCCAAACTGCTTTGAGTAATGTGATTATTCAAAAAATAAATAAGTTGCTGTGAAATGCATCTAAATGCGATCCTCTCTGAAATGTTATTTAAATTCTGTATTACATCTTTGGCTCAGAGGTTTGGGGATATTTTTTTTAATCTTTATCTTTTGGACATAGCTGAACTTTCCAGGAATAAAAAACTCATAGGAGTATTATACATGATACGATGAAATTCTACAAAAGAAATGACATAAACTTTTATCCACCTGCTGGAGTCAGATTATTTCAAGAAATGCATTCTGCTCAAAGTACTAGTCATGTTCCTCTGCTGTATGTGGCTCTGAAGCAGCCACAGCTTTCATTGCTTTGCATTGCTTTGCATTTAAGGAACCTTCTGCTGTTTTTCTGTGCACTTTATGAGAAGCAGTGAGAACCTGTCAGACTGAATTACTTTCGTTCTCAGAAATATGATCAAGAAGATGCAGTCTTGTTAGGAAATAGCATCCTCTGCTTCTCCCTGTAACCACCTTTATTATATGTTAAAAAGAATATATATACATAGATATACCTACGTCTTTGAAGACATCAACTATGAGAGGTACTCTGGAATTGGAAAAAATGAAAAGAACTCAGAAAGCAGAACCGCTTCCCCTTCTGTATCCACTAAATTCCACCATCGAAACACCACTGATGTCGCAGATTCACAGAATCATTTCAACCACAAAAATTATATTAAATAACTAAAGAAACTTAAGCACAGCTCACTCTATGATTCAGTGGAAAGGCTGTGATTCCAAAGACAAGACTGCAGTTAGCTTACTGCCTCCCTTTTTAATTCTCCTCCTACAGCTGCACTTTACTGTAACCACAGACCTCACATCCTTCTTCAAACACAATTTAATGAGTTAAGTTTCCACAATCCTTAATTTCTAGCTGTTTTGTTCAAAGGGCTACACTGATGAGGGCAGCAAGAAGGACATGGCTCAGTGGGCATGGTGGTGTTGGGTAGATGGTTGACTTTATGATCTTAGTGGTCTTGTCCAAACTTAATGATTCTATGATTCTAAAATCTTGTACTGATCTCCTTGTAGGCAAACAGGCACCACCAGAGGGGTCTGGGTCAGAAGAAAGGGTCTGTGGCTCAACGTTGTCTTGCAGATAGTCTTGGTTTGGACAGGAAGGTGACATACAGCAATCAAATTCCCAAGAGGCACTGGGCACAACCTGTGCACAACTCTCCCTGCCCATCAGGCAGAGCTACTGTGCCAGAGCTGTGTGTTCCAGAGGGCTGGAACAGGGACCAGAGAGATGTAGGGTCTCCTCCTTGGGGACCTCCAAAAGCCACCAGGATGTGAGCCTGGGCACCAGATCTGGGTGTCCCTGCTGGAGAAGGGCCAGGCCACAGAGACCTGGAGAGATCTCCATTCTCAGCCAGGATTGGATTCTGGGATTTTGTAATAAGAGGAAGGAATCTCTTGATAGAGAAGACGGTGCCCGCTGGCAACTTGTGTTTCTTCAGCAAGCTTCGTGTTCTAAGGGAGGTTACATAGGAAGCCTTTGGCATTGTGGGATAATATCCCAGAAAGGATTTATCCATCTGCTGCCCACTGCTAATAAATATCTGATTATAATGGATAAGGTCTAAAGTATTCTTAAATTTTCAGCATTTCACTGCAGAAGGCACTGCTGAAGATCTTCTTGGGGCTCCTCCTCAAGTCTTTTTTTTTTATGTAGCAAGACACTTCTTCTAAAAGATAGTAATCCCCAAAAGAAAAGAAGAAAAAATAAATTCTGGCTGTCAGAGTCAAAGTTCAGCCATAATCCAATTAAGATTTACTTTTAATAACCTTTTATGAAAGGAAATGAAAAAAAAATAATAGAGAAAAAGCTGTGAGGTTAATGAGAAGATCGACATGAAATTTCACATAGAACTGCTGCTCCAGTGTTTAGAGAAGAATGAGTAGTGAATATATATTGCTTTTGGCCCACAGAGTTGGGCTTATCATAGAATGGGAAAGATCCTAGATAATCCAGACAGATTTTAAATAGAGTTTTGTGCATGCCTGGGTCAGAGCTCTGGGAATTCAATCATTTCTGTATGACTAACAAACACCAAGTTAATATCCACAAGGGACCAACGGGTCAATCCATCTGACTTCTTGCAAAATAAAGCTCATGGGATTTCATCCACTTGTCCTGTATCACTTCAGAAACACATCTAGTCCTGATCTGCAGATAGCCAAAGATGGAAAACACACTGCATCCTCTGGGAGTTTGTGTCACTGGTAAAAATGTACATGCCATTGGTAATTTGAATACCCCTAATTCTATTTTATTCTTTTTTTCCCTAGCTGCTCATTCTGGTCAATCTTTTGCTTTCTGACTTAAAGGACTCTCCTATATTTGGGGTTTTATCCCCATCAAGTTTAGCAATTCTGTTAGTTATGTTTCCTTTCTCAGATTTCTATCCTGACTTCAACTGAGATGGGTGGAATTTCCTTCAGAGCATTTGGCACCGTGCTGTGTTTTGGATGAAAACAATGTTGATGACACAATGATGTTTTAGTTGTCACTGAACAGTGCATACAAGGAGTCAAGGACTTTTGGCTTCTCATACTGCCCATCCAGCAAGGAAGCTGGGGGAGCACAAGAAAGTGGGAGTTGAGACCAGAACAAGAATGGCTGATCCAAACTGGCCAGAGGAATATTCCATCCTTACGACATCATGCATCATATTGAAATAATTTCTTCATTATCTCAAGACAAGATGCTGATCTTTTTGCATGCTTCATGTTATAATGCACATTTGAAAGTATTTTATCTTTCTGCCTTCATGTGGCTAAATGCTGTAAGTTCTGTCTTTCCTAAACTTAATAAAATTGAACTGATTACTGCATTATTTCATCTAGCAATTTAGAGATGTGATGGTGTGCATTTACTAATTTGTACTGCATTTGTGACACGATACCAGTTAATTATCCTAATGAATATCAATTTTGAGTTAGACCTCTGCCTTCCACCTTGGCTGTTCAACTTGAATTTATTGATCACATCATCTTCCCCAGAGACTTTGCAATCGCAGTTCTCATTGTAGCTCCAAGTCACACTGATGATGAACTGGGTCTAGCTATCCTTTGTGTACAGTGCACTAGAATTTAAATACTCACCCTAGAGTTTAAATATTTCCTGTATGTGACTGTGATTGATAACTGAATCCTATATGTCACACAGTAGCCTCCTTCTTGACTTGTTCTAATCTTCCAGAAATGTTCTCAATTACCATAAAAAGAGTATTTCTTCTCATTGCCTTGTCATGGTCTGGGTAACAATTATGGGCAAGATTTTATACAAATGCATTCAGACTGCTTGTATGTTGTGAAAATTAGGCAATTGGAATCCAATTCTTTCCCCTCTGTAGTTTTCTGAAAAGGTTCATCAAAGCCTGTTGTCTCTTCAATGAAGAGAACACTTCTTTGTTAAGCACTGTGAATGCATGCCAAACAGGTGATTGTGGGGGAAGATGAGAAAGAGCAATAGTTGCAGGTTTGGTTACAGTCTGTAGGAAAGAAAAAGACTGAACAGGAATTTCACAGTATGAAGGATACAGTGGTCAAACACTACTTCTAATTGCAGAAAATGTAGAAATCTGTGGAAATCAGCAAGCTGTTGAACCCAATTGTCATTGCATTTTCTCCAAATCAGGGGAGTTGTGGGTTTTACCAAGTTGTTGGGTAAAAGAATGTAGGACAAACCTATGATTCATATTCTTGACTGATAATTGTGTAGCAAAGATTGGGCACAATGTCATGATAATACAAAGTCTTCCAACTATAAGCTGTTGATTAGTCTTGGTAACTGGGCACCTTGTCTAGAAGATTTAGACAGTAAATTCATGCCCTTTCTTTATATTACCACTGAGTGAATGCATTCCACATAAATAGACTATACAACTGACAAGCTATCTCATTTCCTATGGAGAAACTGGTGTTCCTGGTTCTTAGTTATCTAATCACAGGCTTTTTGCATGGTTCCAGCCTCTATCATTACTGCATTCCAAATTCATTGTTTTTGTTGGGTTAAATTTGATGACTTATACGGGGCACTCAGGATGTCAAATAGTAGTTATAATGCAAAATGAATGTTGCAGATGGATTGCAATCAGCTAAGCCTCTACAAAACAACACGGAAGCTGCAACCTGTCAGAAAGAGAAACCTCAAAATGCCATTTCATGCATGATTCATAGAGATATCATATTTCTATGTTAACTGATCTAAGAGATTTTTCAATGGCTCTCTATGGGTAGTGGAGATACAAAAGCATCTCTACATGATGATTAATCTCTTCCTAAAATAAATAGAATGAATCATTTTTGGATGTTAGTCTGTTTCGGTAGCTATAAGGAGAACCTTGATAAATAGGTTACAGAAAGCAGATGACTGTTAGTTGACGGGTATTATGAGATGAATGTTATCTCATATTTGACTACAAACATAAGAATAGACAAGCCACCACATTGAGCGAGATCAAAAGCAGTCTGACTGCAGAAATGCCTAAACATAACTTTCTGCTACAGACTACAAGATCAATTCAAAAGTCATAGTTCTCTCCCCATGATACTTCTCCCATCCTCAAGCTAGACATGACTTCTATGTCATGTCTACAGAATCCATTTAATGTTAATAAAAACATAGATATATTTGAGAATATTTAATGGATTTTAACTCCATGAACTTGTCTTTCCTTGACTCCCTGTAAAATTTTGCATCTACAACACCCTTTGTAATTCCACATCTTAGCTGCACATTAAACAGACAGAAACCTTTCTTTCTGCTTTGAAATTGCTTCACTGGAGATATTTACTCCCTATCCAGCCACTTCATACCACTCACAACTTCACTGATCTAAATCAGATTTCTCTTTTGAAGTCAGAAAAGTCCTAGCTTATTCAACTTCTCCTTCCACAGCAGTTACTTCTATTTGGTAGAATTGCCATTAATTCAAGAGACTATTAAGTCTGTTGTCAATTATTTTTTCCTTATCATTGTCTCATGGTCAATCCAACACCCCTCAGGTGAATCTTATTTGGGAGCAATGTTCCCTCAAGTCATAGATCTCCAATGTCAGAAGTAATATTGAATGGCCTCCTGAATGAAACCAGGCAGGGAACACAGAAGTACACACAGAACTTCTTTAATGTTATTTGAGATATTCTGAGCAAGTAAATAAAAAATAAACTTTTATTTACAATAAAATTGGAAGACTGTCATATAAACTGCCTTTTTTAATGTATACATCTGTATAATTATACCACCACTTTCTGGAAATGATTTTATGAGAAGTCATAAAGTAAAACAGAGCTTTATGAAATTATACTGTTCTAAATTAAACAGTGGTATAGATGTCTCTTTGTTGCTGTTTCATAAAAGCAGAGCACGAAAATTTTTGTATCAGTTTTACCAAAGAAAAAGTGTGCATTTATGATACATGCACATTACCAGAAAGGAAGGTTAATATTATTGTCAGCAAAAAAAATATATTTATATAGCATTTGGAAATTGCATTTTGCTATTTTTTTCTTTAATGTAATCACTCATATTAAATGGTAAAAATTAAGAAAAATGTATCATGCTTTCCCTTTTGCAAATTGTGATGGGGTGTTGTTTCAGAAAGGATTTTGTTATTGAGACTTTTTATGGCAAGAATTTCAAAAGGCATTGTGTACACCTAAATTCTTTGCAAGCTGAAGTCAGTGGAAACACCTGCTAATTTTGGGGGGAACATATTGGGCTCAATGCAAAGCAGTTTGTCTACTGAGCTTCATGCATTTGCTACTTTCAGCTATCTATACCTTATTTGTTCTCTTATTTTCTCACCCAATTTATCCTAAAAACATTCAAAAGTACCCATGGCTCAATGAACTGTTTGCCACTAAGCCACATTCATGCACATGACACCATAGCATGTGGCTGTATTGGACCAAACTGAGGCTTTTGGCATCGATCTCTTGCCCACAAGAATTTCCTGCATTTGTATCTTATTACGGGATGCATCCCATTAAAATTCCATGCCCAACTCACAATTTCACAATCCTGTTGAGTAAACACCGTGGAAAATGGCTGTTTAGTAGAATTTTGCTACAAATCTGGAGAAAATTTTTCCTTTGGAGGCTTATTCATTGTTGAAACTCAAAGGTTATTTGCTCACACGAAAAAATGTAAGTTGTTTACCCAGAACCATCTTGTTGAGACCACCATATTTTATTGTACATTGTTGTTTTTTACCGTAAAAGTAACTAAATCTTTTCTTGAGTGGATCATTTTATAATGTAGCTAGGGAACTTGGAACCAAAGAGAAAGGCAATTTAAAACAGAGAAATCCCATTAAATACTACTTTGTGGTTATTTACAGGTTCATTTAATGCTTACATAGAAGAAACTGTCATTTTGCATGACTTAAATCCCAAGGACATGGAGGCAGAGGACAACTCAGATGGCTTTTGTATTTTATATATTCAAAGGATCTTCATAAATTATCTCAGAAGAAACTTGCTGATTAATGAAGTCAGACCAATGCATTCGCTGATCAAAACTATCTTGTGGTCAAAGTATTTTTTGGGAATTCAGAAAGTAGTTTCATGTCTGATTCTCTTGTAATGAAAGCCAACAGATTTGTTAGGGTAGTTAGGTACAAGCGTAGGTTTTTATTCAAATTTCATGTTATATAGGTGAATGTTGGCTTTTACTGCAAATCTCAGTGTGCCAGATTCAAAAGGTCTGCAGAGGTGGGCTTCTACCAAAGTCAGTTAAGTCAGGCTAAGAATGAGTTGTTGAATACAACCTTGAAGCCTGCTGATTTCACTGCAAACTCACCTCACAATAGTAGCAGCCCTGTGGTCCTGAAGTCACCCAACACTATACGAACTTGTTTCGGCAGAGGAGATCCAGGGAAATGGAGCCAAGGAGAACACCAGGGCACTTCCATCACCTCCTTCATCCACTCTCTCGTATAAAACAGCCTCTCTCAACCCATATTTTTGTTCCTGCACCCATTTTTATTTAATCTTATCTGAACAAAAACGTGTCTAAGTTATCTCTAAGCGTTACTCTGTCTACTAACTGAGTTCATAAAACCTTATAAGAAAGCATAGTTGCACCTGTCAGTTGTTAGATTGTAAAGAAATGAAAATTGCCAGTTTATGTTTGTGGCCTGAGTGGATTTTCCCTATCTTCTACTTACAATTTAATTATTTGCAGAAGGGTGACATGCACATGCACAAATCCATTGCTTACCTCGGTATAATGATAAAGGATTGTCCTTCTCTCAAAGACTGCTTTTAAAATGCCCGTGAATCACGAGATGAAAATTCAGTAATGTTTCTGCCTAGAGAATATGTTACATTTGCCTGAACATGGAGTTGAAGTGAAAGCTTTCTGTTAAAAAAGTGACTTCACTGCAAAGATAGTAAATCTTTATCAGTGTACATCTGATGGGAGAATGATTCATAATGTCTACACCAATAATTAAAATACAAACGGGAGGAGGATGTAAAATGGAGAATAAATATTGATTTATCGCCGTAAAGACTTTGTGCTTTAACCTGAAGAGGATAACGAGATATTTTCACTCAGAAAAGAGGCAAGGATATTCAATTATGTGAGATGGAGAAGATGTTTAGAATCAGGGGTACTTTACACTGTCAGCAAGACTAATCTGTGTCTTTGGTTAACAATATACTTTAAGTCATCCTTGGGGTATCCAGAAAAACAGAATGGTTTAGATGAGATATAAGATGGTCAAAGAAAGATTAAACATTGAAATTGAGTAGCTGAGACAACGGGGGCTTCTTCAGCCTCAGAGGTTTCTAAGAGCAGACATTGTCTGACAGGATGGGTTTACACAAAGCCGACAGTGTCCTGAACATGAAGGATGGATAAACTGACCTGCCAAGTTCACTTCTACCCATATTTAATCGAATCTACTGTTTCTTGTATAAAATATAAGAAAGTGCTCATTGAAATACAGCAGCGAGAGGGATTGAACTGGGAGCTGAGAATCATGAGTCTTTCCATATTTCTTGTAGGCTTCTTTCTTTTTCTGTATAACATTCAGAGGTGAAAGGATGGGCCATCATATTAAAAACTCTGTATTTATTCTTTGCATCAGTTCAACAGCAAACATTGCCTTTAAAATCTACAGAAACATGCACCAAAACTAAGGACCAAAATTATGATATCCAGCAATTACAGCAAAAACCCCTGTGTTGTACAACAGGCTAATAGTGGCATAAAAAAAAAAAGGTCTGCCTATATGTAATGGGATATTCCCTGGGCTGGAGGCAATTTTCTTGTTTCACAGCAAAATAATTGAATAATGGAGTTCTGATTTTCACCACAGCTACCCGCAAAAATGGTGCTGCATGTTAGGATCATCACTCAGAGATTAATTTTACTTGGTGGTCTACTCATCAGGAAATGAAGGACACCTTCATTAATCATATTTAATTGTTAAGAAGTATGTATGTCAGAACCACTAGTAGTCATTGTGAGGAGCAGGCATCAGGACTACTGTATTTAATGTGTGCCAGGGCTGCACTCTTTCTGAACCTGCAGTCATAACCCTCGAGGACACTTCAGAAAGTTTTGATAAAGTATATGAGCCAACAGGCACAACTTTCTAGCAGCAAATAGGTAACTGAAGGTAGATTTTCCTCTTCTGCC
>JAOWBP010002392.1:58434929-58445711 GCA_028571105.1 Tragopan temminckii
GGACACAATCTACTCCCATAGTCCATTACTAGAGTTTTCTGTATGTCAGTGTAAATGACATTGTGTCTATTATCTTTAAAGGCCTGAATGCTGTTTTAGAAGCATCAAATTAATTTTTTATTCTTCAGTAAAGCAAACAGACCATCTGTTTAAATATCCAGTACTTTCTGAAGCACTGCGGATTTTTCCCTGACAGGTTTTGAATGTACTTTTAAAGTTTTTCAAACTTTCAGTTGCTTGCACGTTTATTTTTTCATAGGGAAATGGAAATGAGAGGTTGGGAGACTGAGGAATGGCGCATATTTATTTAGTTATTCCATAGTTTACCTGCTTAGTTTCTACTCCTCATCACAACAGATGACTAATTCAGTGGCTGCCTCCTTCCACCAGCTCAGTGCAGTTCTTCCATCCGCCACCTTCATCACTCCCCAGTCCCAGGGGAGCTGATGAAACTACTTGCCTCAGGCCTCCCAACCAACGCTCACTGCAAGAAATGTTATGCACTTGAATAATCCGCAAACTGGAGGATTCGCATTTTTACTCTTGAGAATGACTTATCTCAGAAAGCTAAGAGGGAAGCAATGAAGCCTCATGAAGAAATGTGAAAAGAATGATCCTTGGCCCGACACATTCCTTCACAAGTCTTATTTCTTGTTTTTTTTGCACCTTGCATTTCTTCAGACACAGCAGGATTCATCTCACTGTATTATGGATGTCTACACCTGAATCAGGTCCTACTAGGCTTAGCGTATCTTTCTAAGGTGGTAATAAGCTCTTTTAGGATTTTATCTAAACTGTGTGATCAGAGATGTAGAGCACCTCTCCTACAAAAAAAAAAAAAGGCTGAGAGAGATGGGGGTGTTCAGTCTGGAGAAGAGAAGGCTCCGGGGAAATCTAACTGCTGCCTTTCAGTACTTAAAGAGAGCTTATAAACAGGAGATAAATCAACTTTTTATGAAGGAAGATAGTGATAGGACAAAGGGAGTAAGTTTTAAACTAAAACGGTGGAGATTAAGTTTAGATGCTAAGGGAAAATTTTTCACTCAGGTGGTGGTGAGATGGTGGCACTGCTGCCCAGAGAAGCTGTGAGTGCCCCATCCCTGAAGGTGTTCAAGGCCAGGTTGGATGGGGCTCTGGGTTGCCTAAGCTGGTGGGGGGCAACCAATGCACAGCGAGGGGGTTGGAACTAAATGATCTTTGAGGTCTCTTCCAACCCAAGCCATTCTATAGTTCTATGGTACATCTTCTACACTTTTCCCTTTGAATGAAGCGAGTGACAGCTCTATTCTATTCCTCTCCATTACCTGTGAAGCGTAGGTATGTACACTCTACACGTCTACTTCTGGAAACACAGACCCATCTGCAAAGTTCACAAAACACCAAGGTCCAAGTCCTGACTGCTGTCATTGGTGACAAATTCCTGTGGATCTCAGGAAAGACAAGTTTTCACTCTGCTTCCTTCCTTGTCACCACTGTGTCTTGGTTCAGCGAAAGCAAGGTGTACAGCACTGTCAGGGGAAGAGTGATCCTTTCCAGGATGAATAAAGAAACAAAGTGAACATGAAGGCAAATAGGTGAGAAATCAGAAGCAATAACTTAAGTATCTGTTTCCTTGGGGATGTATTTAGGCTTCTTACTTCCACCATGTTGCCAATATCTTTGTCAATATTTGTACATCTTTTTTGCTGTTACTCTGACCGTACTGTCCCACCACCTCAGTAACCTGCCTCTCTCACTTTGACTTCTTCAAGTTTTACCTCGGTTTTACACAGAATCATAGGATGGCTTGGAAGGGTCCTTAAAACTCATCCAGTTCCAATCTCTTGTTGTGGGCTGGTTGCCACCCACCAGATCACGCTGCCCAGGGCCCCATCCAACCTGGCCTAGAGCACCTCCTGGGACTGAGTAGCCTCAGCTTCTTTGAGCAACCAGTTCCAGTGGTTCCACTCACAGAGTAAAGCCCTTCTTCCTGATATCTAACCTAAATCAGATTTTTGGCTTTACTAGCAGTTTCCTTCTGCTCACTCTTCAGTCTACCCTCTCTGCTCCTTTTGCTCATCACTGTTTTTCCACTCCAGCTCTCTACTATTTTTTATGTGATTCTGGCTTGATATCTCTGTCTAATGAATGACTTTGCTGTCTCTCAGTTCTCTCCTAATGAAGATGGACAGAGCTTTATCCTTTCATCATGGAACTTTGGGCAATATCATATAGCAAAATGAATTAACTATACAAAAATAGGTCCATAATATACCCATTCTTTCCCTTCTGCAGTACAGAAAGTGATTCTCTCAGGGGTCTGTTTCTCCTATTATTTGGTTTGTCTGTTTTTTTTTCCCTGCCCAGGAACCAATTCTTTCTTTGGAGCATAGAGCCAAAGTTTACATTCAAGATGAAGGCTAAAATGCTCAGCCCTCTACACACATGTACAGACATGGCAAGGATTGCATTAGGAATGATCCCAATGATCATTCCTAAACACCATCTCAACGTGGTTTAACAGTGAATTAGTTTGTGAGATTCTCAAGGAAAAGAATTTACTTTTTTTCATATTTGTTTGCAGATCATAGTAAAAACTGTGAGTTCTGATAGAAACTAACATCAAGGAAGGCAAAACTAAGAACTTTGGAGCAGCAGATTTCTACAGAAATGTGTGTATGAATATGCAATGTCTATTTTAAAGGGACCTTAAAGCAAAAGGATGTATGGACCTGATGCTGGATCTGGGCACTGTTTGTAAATAAATGTGTGCTTAAATATATACATACATAGAGCAGCCATCACCTCAGGCACAGTGTTCTGATTTTTTAATAGCAAGCTCTATATCCAGCTTGGACTCTAATTTATTTTTCTAATGAAGTGCTTTTTGAAATCCTGCATCCTCCAAACAGCTGCATTCTGTTTCTATTCCAAAGCCAATTAATTCTGAGTTGCTTTTTTTTTTTTCCAGACCTGTCACTGTCTGAAATCCAGCCCAGATGAGACAAGCACTTCCAGAGATTTTTCCAAGGATCTAATGGATATCTCGTTTTGTCATGGTTGGCAGGCATGCAATTGTGGGCAATTCTGAAAATCCCTGTAACGGTTTTCTGCATTTGAGATGCCTAAAGATGTTATATGCTGCTTCTGTGCCAAAGAAACTCCACTTTTTCTTGAGAAGCTCCATCAACTAGATGACTTCTAAGGGTTCCTTCCAATTCAGATGATTCTGTGATGATTCTATACCCAAATCCTATGGATGTAGTGTGTTTTTCATCCCCATTAAAGACATGCAACAGGTAACAGACATCACAGGGAATAGTTTGGCTCTATGAATACTTCTATGATCTTCAATATTTTTCTAAAAATATGAGAATAATTCATTAACCCTTGCAGAATATTTTCATTAGGCATTAATACGACATTACTGTAACTTTTGGCCTTTGAATTTGTGTTTCATTTTGACATATTTTTGCCCTAGAAAATATTTCATTTTGCTTTAAAACATCATGAATTTAAGTTCTGCTTTAACATCTGATCATATATTCCTTATTGCAGAAAGGGCCTTTTCTTTTTTCTGCGGACAAGAAGTTAAAAGGAAAAAATAAAATAATGCAACAGGTCATTCATCCTTTGTGGCTTTGAACTGTCACTTCAGCAGCAAAATAAGCTCATCCATGTCAGAAGGAACCAGTGAGGCTTGACAGCAAGCAAGACTCCATTAGAAGAATAATGGAGCTAGGAAAGTATTCAAACATTTTTAAAAAAATAAAACAAAACAAAACACATTTTTGAACACTGAAAATATGAATTTCCATCCCCTCTCTCCCACCTCTAAATGGGATTCATTGTGGTGCCTTTTTGACCTGCTCAACTAACCCAAAGTCTAAGTGGTGTTTATGTCATCCAGTCAGATGCAATTCCAAAAACACAAGCACTGTTAAAAAATGGTGCTAATAATTCACTGTGGGGAGCTCTTTCCTCTCAACTGTTATGAACTAATATTTAAGTGGGAAGTTGGGGTCAGTGTGTTTCTGGATGTCATTTCTTAAAAAGGAGATATAAAAGGCACCTTGACAAGTTGTCATTAAAGATTTCATGGCAATATCTGTAAGTGCAGGGATGCGTACTCCGTTGCCGTGGCAAAATTCACATTCAGATGATTACATTTTGCCTACTTACACTCAGCCTGCATTTTCAATTCCATATGTCATTCTTCCCATCTTCTCCTCTTAAACTGCTGTATGGTGCTGCTGTGCATTATTAAACAGTTGCCACATTTCACCCTTGTGAATCTTGCATTTAAATGATGGATTTACAAAGTCTACGCTGCATTGTTGGGTTTGCCTGTACAGCTAGTTGAACTTTTTCTCTGAAAACAAATTGCCTTTAGAAATAAAGTTGAATAAATACTGTTTTTCATTAAAAGCTGACAAAAACCTTCTTTTTTATTATTTTTTTTTAAGTTTGTGGATTTCTGGATTCATAACGAAATTAAGTAAGTGTTGAGTACAAAAAAAAAAAGTTGTGTAAATAATTCAATGTAATTATTAACTAAATCAAAGATTAAAATTATTCAAATAGCAGTTTAGATATCTCTTTGTCTGAAGAAACAAAACCGAAGAAACCAGTTCAGAACACAAACAATGTCAGAACTGCAAGAATCACAGCAAAAAGTATTGTTTGCAGTAAGATCTCTCTATGTATTTTTTGAAGCTTGCAAAGTGTTACAGCATTCAGAACAAAAAACTACCTTTAATTCTCTTTCCCGTTAGATGTATACATAAAAAGGAACTTGAGAGCAATTTGTTTTTTAGATTGCGAACTCAGTGAGACAGGGATCACTGCTCCATGAAATTAACCACATTGTATGCAGGCTGGAGAAATATTCCTAAAAAGATACAATATTAGGATCTGTCCCAAGGAGGTTACAGTGGTTATCTAGAGGGTTTGAAGAAATGGAAAACTCAGTTCAGGGCAATTAAGTAAGAAGGTAAATATATTCGTGATGTGGTTGAAAAAAAGATACTGATGAAAGTATTACCTTGTAATATCAGTTAGCGTTGAGTAGGGGCAAATGAAGAAATTAGATTGGCCCTGTCAAGGAAACCATCGCAGTCTCCAAGTGCTGCGTCATCTTGGGAATACATCAATCCCCAAATGCTAAATTAGAGCAGTCAATACCCTCAGAAGAGAACTTACAGTATTTTAAGACACGTGGAAAGATCCCTAAGGGCACAGACTCCCTGGAAGACTTTAGGAAGCTTTAATGCTGTTCTTTTTATCTATAGACAGTTTATCTGAAATCAGCTGCTAAAAAGTGTTAAAATGATGTGTTGTAGTATCCTGTTAAAAAGGATATATTTCTCAGGATCAGACGTGTCACCAGGACTAAATATTTCACTTAGAGGTTAATGTCTGCTATGCCTCAAAGCACTGACTGCAGTGGAAACACTGCGGGTCATTTTGCAAATCAAGGAAAGAGCCAATGTGTACCATGCATTTAAAAGATATTGCTGTGTCCTACTTTAAAAAAAAAAAAAAGAAGAAAAAAAAAAAGTTCCCTTTGTTACTACCATAGCCTCCTTTTGTGACCATAGATACTTTCCTTTTGCTCTGGGAACAGACAGGACTTCCTGTCTTCTGGAGCTGTGTGGGTTTGTTCTGTCTATTAGTGAGACATCAGGAGCTGTATATTCCTGCTGCCGAAAAAAAATAGGCCTCCCATCACCATCTGTGGTTCATCCAATGTACATTTTCAAGGAAAGTTGAGATTGCTTTAAAATAATCTTTTTCAGCAAGATGGAACTGCAAGCAACATGTCTGGTCTGAAATCAGAAGCCAATTTGGTAATACTGGAAGAAACCATCACCTTTCATCATACTTGCAGTGTCAAATTGAATGGACCCTGAGTTTGTCTGAAAGACAAAGAGTCCCTCACACATGGCACAGAAGACCTGCAGTAAGAGTTTCACCACGGGAAATGGCTGTGGTCTAGAGATAAGCTCTGCATTCTTACATGAAAGTGTACTGAAAGAAGTTGACTCACAAACTAAAGACAACCTTGTTGATCAAGATCAACAACCAGAATATATAAGGCTTCTAGTTTACTTTTGATGGGCTCTTTTCATTCACATCCAGTAAGGAGGCAGCATCTACGCAAGCTATACCTTCAATGGTTTTATACAATAAATGTGCAGAAGCACTTTGTGATAATCCAGTTTAGTTTTATGGCTAAGTAAGACAAGGTTTCTACTGGGCAACAAGAAGTATATGGGTGTGATCCAGTTATGCAGTGCATTTTATTTTCAGATCATTCCTTGAACATCAATAAATTAATCCTCAGGAGCACTCCTCCCAGGAGCAGAGAGCAGGGAAGGATAATTGCAGATATGTTAGTAAATACTTTTTTTTTCATTTTTTTTCTCAATTGTTTTTTTTCATAGAGAAATAGATAGACTCACTGATAAAGAGGGAATAACTGTGATGCAATAAGTAGGGCATGTTTTCAAAACATAATCCTACCAGTGACAAAATGTTGCAAGCAAAAATCGCTTATTTCAGTGCGACACAGCAGAGAACAAATAAAACAGTAAAATGTGGAGTGACACATGCTCAGGAGTCTTTCTTCTGAGACTTCTGTTTTATCTTTACCTACAAAGGCAAGATTGTCCCTTATGCTCTGCAAGGATGTGCCAGAGGAGGGTTGCCATGGCAGAAGCTAAACAGACAAAGTCTCCCAGCCTCCAGTGTATCTGCTCCTGTTTCCACCCACTTACCCATCTGGCCAAGCTGCAGTAAAGGTGCAATGCCTCGGGGCTCTGCATGCAGCCTGCAGAAGAGTCCCATCAGGGAATTCTTGCCTGGGCAATTTTTGGCTGGTTTGTGACATTCCTCATCGCCACCTGTTCTAAGATGTCTTTATCTAGTCTGTGATCTGGCCTGATAGATTTTCTACCCTGAATTATCCTCTGGCCACATTCCAATTATACTATTTGGGACTGTGATTGTGTTAAATCCAATTCCCTTGCAGGGTCAAAATTGAACAACACAGGATTTTCTTAGGCAGAACAAGTGAACGTGTTCATTGGCCAAATCATGTACCTATAGAATACAAGGCTAAACTTCCCTTTTATAGATTCATAGTCATAAAGGTTGGAAAAGATCAATAAAATCAAGCCCAACCATCAACCCATCACCAGATTGCCCACCAAACCACGTCCCTTTGTCTTTATAAAGATCAGCTCTTCAGCTTACCCCTATACGTGTACTGCACCAGGACATGTTAGAAGTTGCTGAGTACCCTTGCTTCTTTGAAAAGAGTGGAGGCTGGAGTTAACTTAGCACCTTTCAGGAACAGTGTTCTGAGGCACACTGTATTCCACTTGAGTTGGAACTGAGTCCATCCTCACGCTTCATGCTAGAAGGAATCGTGCCCATTCCAAATGGCTTTGTTTCAGAAGAAATGTAAAACCAGCCTGCTGGTTTAGGTTTAGGTTTTAGTTTCGGTAATTACACTTAGCTCACATAAATTACTGTAATTACTTGAAGGAGAGGAAATGATTTTTTTGCTTACTTTTCCAAAGATATTTTATAGGGTTAGGAGCAGAGATGAAATGGGGCAACCCTTTTGAGAGATGGTTGCATTTTAATAGAAGATGAATTTCCCCCTATACACTCCATATTTTTGTGCAGGGAACTCCAGTCCACGTCCCACCTTCATGAAAGATGGAGAGCTATTAACATCTTTCTGAATCCTCACCACACTCAACCTGTGATATATCTCCCTCAGCCCTACTCCCATACATCAGAACTGTCTCTCTGACAGCTCTACCGAGATGGCTTGAAAAGGACCTATTCTGAACTCATTTTCTCATTGTAAGCTTGATGGTTTCTTCATTTTCTCTCTCCATCACCATTTCCATTCTGACAAGACCCACTCAGTCACTTGGGCAGTCATCTCCTGTTATCATCCACTGACATCCAGGCTAGCTACAAGCCTGCTTGGTTCTGCATCTATCACACCTAGAGGAGCCAGGCTTTAGCAGACAATTTAACTCTTGCTGTTGACCTACACATCCAGTTTTGAATAGCACCATCCATCCTCGTCTCTGCTCATGACTAACTGCAGATCCCAAACTATTTCCATCTTCTTGAAATGACCCTTTTAGAGCCTGGCTGAGAAAATGATGTTTTATACTGACTATCTTCATCTTTACACCTTTCTGATGAATGTTGATTTGCATCCAGTCCAGTACCATATTTTATCACAGGCATCAAATCCATCACGTTCCGTCTTCCTTATTCTTTTTTGCCATTCTTAAATTTCTTCCGTAATCCCATCTATCTCATTGCTAATTCTAGCCTTGATATTTCCTTTGTCATCACTTTCTTTGTGATTCTCATGCTCGAGACATCCTAATTTTTCATATCCTGTAAGTCTGCAATGCAAAATGACACTCTTCCTGAATCAGGGACTTGGATATATTATCTGTATAATTATTCATTAAACAGAAATTTGAGAACAGCTAATGCATATGCATAAACTGATTGTTCTCAAGGTCTGATTGTTCAAACACTCTTTCTGTGAATTCATTACCACAACATGAAATCTCTTCAGCGTGCAAGGAACAGACCAGAAGAAATATATGTAGAACGGGAACAATATGAAGTGCAATATTAAAAACTGTCAAGCAAATGAGTGTGAAATTTGGAGGCAAAGATCACGTTGCTAAATGGCAGCATGTGATTCTGTTTCCCAGCTGCTTTTTGCAGTGTGCTTCTGAGCAGTGGTACACTAGATGGATCGTTCCATCTCCTTCAGTGCAGAAATCACGACATCCATTCTCCCTCCCATTACTTCCCTCTTGCCATTTACTGAGCTTATTCATTTGGTCAGCTCTGACATTCTGAGAAGATTTATGCATATCTAATCTGAGTACTGCCAGCCATCCCACTAATCACAACTGATACTTGCAGTACTAAAGTATTAGTCTAAATCCTTGTACAGGTAGGACTTTCTTTGGGCAGGGATTGCAGATAATTCCACTGACCAGCTAAGGACAAATCTCAAGGCAGATGTCTAAAATTATTATTATTATTACTTTATTTTAGCTTTCACGAAACAATCAGCATTTTTTTTCTGAACGTTTTAACAGTTTTAAAGGATTTGCCAATTCTGGCTTTCCAGTGTATTCATACACAGATGAACAGCCCAATGCTGAAAATGCATAAATATATTCCCTGAAAGTCCTTATGAAAGCAGAGAAAAGGATCAATGAAACATTGTATGAAAATCATGAATACTTCACAGGGAAAAAATATATATATTTATATATTTATATATATATATATATATATATATATATGCCATAAAGCTAATTTCAAAAGCCGTGGGTGTTGAATAGAGAGTAGAAGATCTTCCGAGTCGTTGTTTTCAGTAGTTACTAATGTACATACCATTTACCATTTCACTGTATTCTTCTTTTGAATATCCCCATGTCATTAATATTTTGTCAGTAAATATTTAAATAAGTTTTTTTCCTCACTTTGTGCATCCTTTCTCTCTCAGTCATCCAGTGGGCTGAAATGTTATATTTGCATATTTATGTAATAATGAAGATTGATGAAATACCAGGATGCAAGAAGCACTATGGGTGCTGGACAAGATATGAAAGGAAATTGAAGACATCTGCCATAAATTATAGCAGTGCTTCAGGCTGCTGTACTCCAAGAGAGCTTTCTTAAGGTCACTTACGTCATGCCATAGGAAAGAGCTATCTTGAAATTAAAAATTTGCATTCCATGACTCTGAAATCTTGGAAATTTCTAAATATTTAATGATGATTAAAAAAAAAAAAAAAAAAGAAAAAAGCATTGCTTTATTTTGCTGTGCTGTATACCGTTTTCCTTCAGAACTTAAATATTCCATCATTTTAATTCATAAACACTAAAGTAGTACAATCAATCATACTAAGACCATTCCTATTTCAACAAAACTAAAATAGGATTCCCGTTGTCCCTATCTTTTTTGTTGGGATGGGGTGAATAAAAAGAATTGGCATGCTTTTCTCTGTGGAAAACAGTTGGACAGACTGCCAGGGAACTGGGAGCTTGGAAATTGGCTAAGTTTCTTGCCAAATGCCTGGTAGGCTGGGAAATTTGCTTTTCATTCGAAAGACTTGGAGTTCTGTTGCACTTCTACAAAAAGACAAGAGGATGAAGCCCCAAGGCCCTGGGAAGCTTAGGAATGTCTGACCATAAACCATCCAGACTAAGAGCTTCTTGGAAGTCAATCAGGCAGTCAAGGAGCCCATGTTCACTGTTATTTGTAGGCAATATTTACAGTTTCAACTCTACAATAATCATTACACTGAAAATTCCTAATTGCACTTACACTGAGCCTCTCCAGAGCTTCAAGGATCTATTCCTTTTCACTGAATTTACAAAGAAATAAGGTAAATTGTGACTGGCTATGTTCTTGCATTCTAGGAATTTTCCTCTTCATTATAGATCAGTTTGACAGACACATGGAGCTGAAGAGGATTTTCTTTCCAAAAAAGCATTCGATTAAAGTCTCAAAACATCCTACTGGAGTAATTGCACAATTTATATATATATATATATATATATATAAAATATTATCATATTTTATTTAGGATTTATATTTTAAGAAATCTTCCTTTGCCAACAATTAAAATCAGAAGAAATACCAAACAAATATTGGAAGGAATGAAATGAAATGGAGAGCACCAAAATATTATGGCAGTAAATGTTGTATGCTCGGAGGGTCATTAATGGTGA
>JAOWBP010002392.1:58454888-58465367 GCA_028571105.1 Tragopan temminckii
TGGGTTGAAAAGGACCACAGTGATCATCTAGTTTCAACCCCCCTGCTATGTGCAGGGTCACCAACCACCAGACCAGGTTGCCCAGAGCCACATACATTGAATGCCTCCATGGATGGGGCATCCACAACCTCCCTGGGCAACTTGTTCCAGTGTGTCACCACTCTCTGAGTGAAAAAAATTCCTCCTAAATTTGAAAGATTTCATCTTGCAAGATCAAATTCTCAACTCCCACAGCCGAATGAGAGCCTTCTTTTCTTCCACTACAAGCAAATAATTTTCTGTGACGAGTTTTCAGATATACAATATTGAGAATTAACACCAAGAAAAGTTAAAGAATCATAGAATCATTAAAGCTGGAAAAGACATCTAAGATCATCGAGTTCAACCATCCACCTACCACCGATATTGCCCACTAACCCATGTCCCTCAGTGCCACATCTCCATGGCTCTTGAACACCTCTGGGGACAGTGACTCTAACACTTGCCTGGGCCACCTGTTCCAGTGCCCAAACACTTTTTTGAAGAAAAAGTTTTTCCTAATAGCCAACCTGAAAGAGCGTGGGCAATACCCCAGTTTAGAAGACAGAATGAAGAACAGCTTCAAGTATTTTTTTGTTGTTGTTGTTCCTGATTTTGGTTTAAGCCAGCTGCCCCAAAATCTCTTCTAGCAGCTGGATACCAGCAAGCCAGACCTGGACACATGCATTTCCAGCAATAGCCCTTGATCATCAGCCACATGCCTTATGCTGGTCAGGGTGTAACTAGGACTGTGGCCATTTCGACTTTTAGGATTGCATCCATGGTCCTCCCATGATCACAGTGACCTTGAGGCTATTTTTTGCTGGCAACATGTCGCAAGACAGACACATGGGACTGGTCAGTGTAATGATTTACATTTGTGTGAACATCACCCAGCTCTGAGCAAAGCTGTGCCAGAACAGTGGTGAGAGTGTATTGCATTGAAATGAGAGCTTGAAAAGCATTTGGAGCTGTTCAGACAGTAAAGACATTTGCATCCACATCCTTAGCACAAGTTTATAACATGACACATATCTCTAAGTATCAGTGCACAATTTTAAGTCCATCAGTGGCATGCAAAATCAAGACAATCCAGTCTTGCCCACTGATCCATTGAATTTATTATTGAAAAAAAGAAGAAAAATACCCTCAGCACAGATGATTTCAATAAGACTTGCCCCATCTCTTCCAGCAAGTTAATTTCCCACAGAAAACAACTGAAAGGGAATGGCAGTTGCAACCCTTGTGAGAGAGAAAGAGACAGTCTCTGTATCTCAAAGCATATTTTTTTGAGATCCTGGACTGGATTTGGTCTCTGATAATTGTTGCTGGAGACGCTGAGCACTGAAAGCTGCAGCAGGCATTTGTAACTAAGCCCTAGAAATTCTCAAAATGTAAAACACAGTGAAAGGGGAAAAAAAAATAAATTAAAAAAGGGCAGAAACAAAGGAAAACAAAACCAAAACCAACCCAACCCCCCTGAAAACAAACCCTGCAGCTGTGAAGCAAAGGAACCCTCTGAAGACAGACACTGAGGTTGACTCCCTGCGACTCAGAGCTCTTCCCATCAGAGGAAACGCAAGTGTGAATTTTTCTCTCCTCATGCCTTGCAAAAAAAAAAAAAAAAAAAAAAAAAAAAAGACTTTGATATTCTGGAGGGAATTAGAAAAAAAAAAAAAATGAAAGCAACTGAACTTCAGTAACAGTCTTCTCCCCTTCCTTGCCCCTTGGCAAAAGCACCGCTATTAATTTATGCAGTTGCTGTGTAGAGCTGGTCAGATATTCTCTCCTGTTCAAAAGTGCTGCTTTGCCTGACATTACTTGTATTTCTGGAAGTTTTTGGTATTTCTGAAGCCTGATTTATTTCTATTTCTTAATGTCCAAAGTTTTCTCATGTGGGTATCACCCAGATTAATTGTGAGGCTGCAAAAGGAGCCTATAAAAATATATTGCTGAGGTGGGAGTGCCAATGCATGCAGAAAACTTACAGCCATCTTTTTAAAACAGTGACAGTGAGGAAAATTATTCCTCCCATATATGTATTTCTGAGTCCCTCTCTCGCCCCTTGCTGTATATGAGACAGACCAATTGTTCCCACTTACTGCATGGCAGGTAAGCAGTTTCCCAACTGATGTTTAGATACATCTTGAAACAATTAAAACTGACATCAACCACAAAAATGGCTTTGGTTTCCCTTTAGAAGTGACGGTTTTCCATCTTTGAGATAAAAATATATAAAAGAATCTGCATTTCATTTTGCATCTTTGGTCTGTACAGTTCAGACTTCCTTATGCACCTGTCAGTAATGTAATGTTGTCTCAGGAATGAGATTTCCTCTGAGCATCTGTCTCAGCTGGTTCAATATTCTCTTACTGTATGAGAGTAATCCACTCTCTGATTAATGCAATACTTTATTTTATTTAATAATTTTAATTAACGTGTCAGTGGCTCCTACAGCTTCTGTATGCAAATTTTTTGCATCTATAAAAGAACCACCTCTTTGTGTCTCTACAAATCCCCTTTTAAGGGATTAGAAAGATAATTTTTTTTTTTGTTATATATATATCTAAATATAAAAGCATTATCTAGCACACAGAACAATCAAGGAGATGTGAAAAGTCTGCAAAATTAAAAGCACTGGCAACACAGATTGGGTTCACTCACAAAGAGCCTTTGTTGTAGGTGCATTTATATTCCAGATAAGTCCAGACACTTCTCGTTTTTTGTTGTGGCTTTTTATTGCTGGTTTGCCTTAGGGTTGTAAATTCTTTTTTTTTTTTTTCTCGTGAGGTTGTCTGAGGTTTTACAGTAGCAGCTCTGAGATGTACAAATTACAGTGCAAAATGCACAAAATGGAGTGGGAATGGGAAATTAGTGTACTGCACAGTGAAGTCTGGCTGATAGATTGCTGCAGTTCACTTGAAGCTTGCTTTGAAAACAATGCTCCTTCAGAAGTCATCTTTGTAATCTGACTTTCCTTCTCACTTAGGAAAGGAAAAAAATAAAACCTTTTTCTTAACTTGAATTGAATTAACTTGGGATAATTACTTTGAGATAAAATCCTAGCAAAGACAAAGCGGCTTGGCACTTTTGCACAGGTTGCCCATTTAAATTAAAGCCTTCTTGAAGAAACAGCCCCAGGCTGGTGTGAACTGGGAGCAGCCAGCCAAGGGCTGGATGAGCATGCTTAATTTCAGGCATCTGTGGGTCTCATGGCTATCAGAGCATAGGAGGTTCTGTTGCTACAGAGGAAAAAAGAGTGATTTCTCCAACACCTTTCCCACAAATCAATGATATCCAGAGCTGGTGGATTTAGCAATTGTACTACAAGCTAACAGATAAATATGAACGGCAGGGCAGAGAAGCTGGTATCAAAATATCCCTAACAAGCCTAGTTTATCTTGGGTGCAGCCTTGTTGTCTGCGCATCATCCAATCCTTCCATAGCAACAGAGTCAAAATTTTGGCTATATGTTAAACCTTGAAATGGCCAGAGGCAAAGTTTCTCCATCAAGGGTAAGCAATTCATGGACCAAATGAGCTGTCTAGAGTAAGTGTTCAGCATTAGTGTAAACCTGATGTAAGTCTGCTCTCAATGAGCCCTTTCCCAACTGCATGAGCAATTGCCTCTGTCAAGGCTCTTTGATAACGCTTTATACCTATCCTGTATGTCTACAAATGACAAGTTTCCAGTGATACTAGGGAATAACTGGCTGCAGTGAAAGCAGCTAATAAAAGCCAGAATGAGCCCTGCAAGGACAGATTTATTATTTTTATTTAGGAAAAAAAAAAAAAAAAAAGAGCTAGTATCATCATTGCTATGTCAACCTCATACAATGCAATGCAAAGATTTTCTTTTCTGCTGGGAGATATAAGTACTGTGGACAGACCATGCACTTGTGTTTCATTAAAACAAATGGGGATTTTTCTTCATATGCTGATTCATTCAGTCTCCTTTCTGGTACGTGGAATCATAGAATCACAAGATCATTCAGGTTGGAAAAGATTTCTAAGATCCCCAGCTCCAACCCCAACCCATTCTCACTGTGTCCATGAACTACATCCTTCAATACCACATCTCCACAGTTCTTGAACATCCCCAGGAGCAGTGACCCCACCAGCTTCCTGGGCAGCTTGTGCCAGTGCTTGATGATTGCAGCAAGGCTCTTTTGTTTTTCATAATCTGATTTCTGCAAGCTTTTTCAGGCGTCAGTCACTGCCTGCAGAACATCACTGCTGCATCTGCCAGGCCAGCGCTGCTTCTGGTGCATGCAGTCCTGCTGGGGAGGGGCTGTGGCCTGCTCCTACATCATTTCTGCACATCCCCAGCCCCTACGTGTGCATCTGACCTATAAATATAAAACTTCTCTACATTCCTTTGTGCTTCATATTTAATTGCTGCTTTCTCTCTTCTGTGCTTTAACAGGAAATTTTCAAGGCTGATGGTATTGCTTGACAAGCAATTGACAATTAACAAGCAACTGACCACTGATTTTGTGCCTCCGTTCCTTTCTACCACATCACTGGTTACAAACGTAGTTCCAGCACAAACAACTACACTAACACCTGGAAATGCAGTAAAGGAAAGAACGATTCTCACAGCATTATGTGGATGTGCCAACAGAAACTGGGCAGTAATGTGCTGAGTTGTACATGAGGACTTCCCCACCTTATGAAGGCAGCAGAAAGAATAATCCTTATCAGTATGTTTTATAATTTTAGCTGCCTTTCAGTATCTAAAGGAGGGCTGTAAGAAAGAAAGAGGCAAACTCTTCATCAGATTCTGCTGTAATAGGGCAAGGGGAAATGGTTTCAAACTAAAAGAGGAGAGATTTAGAATGAATATAACAAAAAAGTATTTTACAATAAGCATGGTGAAGCACTGGCAGAGGTTGCCCAGAGAGATGGTGGATGGCCTGTCCCTGGAGACATTCAAGATCACACTGGACAGGGCTCTGAGAACCTGATGGAGCTGCAGTGTCCCTGCCCATTGCAGGAGAATTGGATCAGATGGTCTTTAAATGTTCCTTCCAACTCAAATGATTCTATAAAGAAAGAAAAGAGTTAAAAGTGCTGTCAGCGTTACCCAAGATGATTCTGAGTATATGAGATAATAAGACTGGCAGATACGGCACAGCATCCCACAGACAGCTGGAAGCCAAATGCCTCTCTTCAGAGTATCAGGACTGGACACCTGTATGCCTTTAGACAGCTGAATGCCGATGTGAAAGATTTACCTAAAGTCACAGAATTTTTTAGCAAGGACTGAACCCTGCTCATCCATACCCATTACCTTAAGCCCATGATCCAGCCTGAACCTCAAGTCCCACGTGTCAAAGATCAAAAGGATGCTCAGGTCTGTGCTGCCAGGGAAATGTTGTCGTATTTGTCTTCTGGGAATATGTACTGCCTCTTATGGCAGCCTGGAAGGTTATAGTCAAGCTCATGGTAGATGTGACTGGGAAAACAGAGGAATGACTGCACATTGCTATCACAAGCAGTAGTTTATCATTGGATTTGACAAGGAGTCAGTTAGCAGGGAGTGTGTATCCACATGGGAGGTGAGGTAATGCAAGCAGAAGCATTAAGTTTCTGTGGGTCACATTTTCATAGCTGATGGCAGCAAATGCAATTAGAGAGGGGAAAAAAAATTGGATTTAGTGACTTCCCATTTATAAAAACGTGTTCTCAAGCTGCATTTGGTGCCAGCTCCACGGAAAAATGCAAAGCATTGAGTGATTGTGTAATCCGAGAGAACAGCTCCTCAAGTCTTAGGCTAAGATAAGAAATCAGGGGCAGTTATCTCAACACTGGAAGACATTAAAGATTAGAGATCTCTTTTTAAATATTCACGGAGCCCTTGAGACATATTGTGGACATCAAGGCAAAAAAAAAAAAAAAAAAAAAAAACTTAAAAAAAATATAAGTACCCCATGGATAACATTTAATTCTGAAATAAAAAAAAATTCTGTCTTAGCAAGGACCAGGGAGGTAATATGGATTTTCTGTTGTAGATGGGGCAGTTTCTGGGTGGATTGGATGGTTTTTGTATGAACTTCAGGAAGTCACAACATCCACTTCCTTAAGAACACTACCTGATCTTTTTGATATCTAGTACCCAAGTGATATCGAGACTTTATTGTTGAGTTTTAAAAGGAGATAAATTGCTTAGATTTCTTATCTTTGCCTAAGACTTTGAGGAACCAGGGCCTCTGAGCTCTAGTGTAGTTTGCAAAGTGAAGCTCTAATCTCTGCTCGAGCTTTTGGAAAATTCTGTAATGCTCTCTTTGATAATGATGAGATAAAGAGCATTTTCTCCTAAAATCCTGTTCAAGGAAAGAGTAATTGGGTTGTACTGATAAAATATTTCTTTTCAGATAACTTTATATTAAAATATCGGCACCCATCATAACTAAAAAAAGACAAAAAATAAAAAACAGGAACATACATTCCTATAAATGGTTTTATTTATTTGTTTTTTTAATGTAGCAGGAACAGGATCTGTTAATTCTCTCTGGGTCCTCTGGTTGGCTACCAGTGAGAAATGAAATGTTATAAGGTGTTTCTGACATATTGTGAGTAGAAATTATATCTGGAGCAATAGCTGTGAGAGTAATTGTGTTTTCTGAAAGGGGGGGGAAGAAATTACTTCAGCTCTCAGTTCAAACCATCAGATTGAGTGAACCTTAGCCATTTAAGAGTTAAGAGTTTGATCCAAGTTGTGCGTAGGAAGAACACGTTGATGGATGTTTCATTCTTCTCATCTTGTCCAGAGATAGATAGCAAAGTGAGCGGCATGAGTATCATCAGGAGAGTTTACCTGCTTCACTGAGGGATTTACTTGATGAGATATGACATAATTAGTTTGCACTTGATGTCCAACTGTTGGATAAATCCCACCAAAGTGAACATTTGGAAAAGTCATATTACAAGATGTCAGAAAGATTATTCGCGTAGACAGGAAGACACATATAAATCAGACCATTTCTCCACCTTCATAGACATCATCACTCACAAATCACCTTCTATGTGTGTTATAAAAATAACTAATGGCCCAATTACATGATATTTTATACAACAGTACTTCAGCTACTTAATGTCTGTAGGCATGTTTACAAACTCCCAATGAGCATCTGTTTGCCTCTGTAGGAACCTGGAGATCTTTGAAAATCTGATCCAAAGGGGATTTTAAAAGGCTGCCCTGTGTTTTTGTCCTTACTATGTGAATAATCCACTGTCATGTTCATCCCTTTCACTAATGAAATGTAATGTGGAAGAAAAGGTTCACGTTTTTCTCCAGATATTTGTGGAAGTTTCAGAGCAGCATTTACAAGCTGCTGTTTGACTCGACTCACTCAACGAGAGTGTTTTGCTAACTCTGGTAATATGTGTACAAATCTGGTTTGTTAAAGACCAACTTTGGCAAACAAATTACTGGCTACAACAGCTTGTAGTAAGCTACTCAGCACGCATGTGTTGCAGAGGTGCTAAAACCTGTAATAGTTATGCAAGAAGTAAAGGATGCTGGTAAACCCTGTAATATTGCTTTTGTCTTTAAATAAAATATGGTGTGAATTGAACCTAAAAACAGACATCAAGCATGCTGCCTGATAATTTGTCTTGGAGTCTAAGCAACAGCATGTTTACTCAAGTGAAACATGGTGACAAATACAGTGAATCAGAGGCACATCGTGTTTCGCTGCAAAATCCTCGGTGTTAAATTGGCTTCTCCTCCTCCCTCCGAAATTAAACTCTTTTCTTACTTGAACAGAAATAAGAGAAAACAATTTCTTCAGGGAGCTTTGTCAGCCAAATTCTGGATTTATTGAAGACTACTCAATGAGCCCAAAACCTCTATCACATTACTCGTATAGAGAATAATTTAAAAATGACTTGCATTGAAATTCTGGGTTGTTTTCTTTTTTTTTTTTTTTTTAATTTTCAAACTGTTATCATTTTTCTAATCTCACTCACTCAAGAGAGAATGAGGAAAGTTTCTCATGGAGAAATGTGAAGAGAAGAAGCCTTCATATAAGACTTTTCAGATTTCTTTATTTTCATCACTGCAGTGAAGACATAGAAGACATTCAAACACCGTTGCATTTGGAGCCTTCCCATCTTCCTCCCTTCCTGCCATCCTTTCCTTGTCTCTTTCTTTTCCCCCCAGTCCCTTTCAATCTTATGAATAATAAGGAGTAAACTTTTCTCACGGTAACAGCAAAAATACAAATCCTGCTGGAAGCACTTTCCCATTTAGGCATAGCCCTTATGATTGACAGAAGGATCAAAAGGAAAGATGAACTCTACTGGAAGTACCCAGAGAGTCACTGTGTCTGCTGTTCCGTTTCGCTCTGCAAGCAGCAAGCCACAAATTGAGTAGTGCTCAATTCTTCCCTAGACATTTATGGCCAGATTTTCCAGCTTAGTTCACTGCCTCGTGTCCAATGTCCCGAGGAAAATCTAGCCTTTAAAGTCATTTTTCTTGCATGACTTTCACTCAAGTCCATATGTTAGTGCTCTCTGAAGGCCCAAAGCCAACCTAAAGGACATACTGGGCTGAGGATGAAGACAAAAGCTAGAGTAGAGGAATCGAGGCTTATTTTACTTCCAAAATAGCAGCAGAGTTCTCTGTAAAACCTTGTCTTCAATCACAATTCTCTGCCTGCATGAGGCAAACAGCAGCCCCACTTTGCTCCTGCTGTTCGTACGCTCTCTTTATTTAGATTATAAACTAAGGATGATCTTTTGTGAAGGACAATGAGACCTTGATGCCAGGGCAGTTCACAGATGCTACAATAACACTGATATTGCAAGATGAATGCAGTTTCCTCAGGTGAGCTTTGTGCATATAACATGTTGAATTTTTTTCCCTTTTTCTTTTCTCTGATTTTTTTTTTTTTTTTTTTTTTTTTTTTTGTTGGATAATGAAATAGGTTTACAAGGCCAAAGGCCTAATAGGGAAAGAACAATTTAATTATGCACAACTAAAAGGAAATCTGCACAAAAAAAAATCAATCTGCAAAGTTAAAATATTCAAAAGATAAAAAAGAATCTGAAGAAAGACCATATTAGAAAGAAGACTGCCTTGTCAAGAGGGTGGAAGATAAAAGGCAAATGATCTTTAAGATTATTTAAGATTATAAAGAACTCCTCAATCAGAAGTCCAACGCAGTATTGTTTTAAAGTAGTAAAGGGAAGAAACAATTTAATTAACTTAAGACAAAAGAGAAGGAGAGAGGTAGAGGGAATTATAAGTCAACAGAAAGCAGTGATAGAGAAAATGAGGACAAGCAGGAATTAATAGCAAAAGAAAAACCTTTTAAGGCTAAAAAACCTAAAGATCAGAAAATTGTTTTAAAGACAGATTTCTATTAGACTGAAATCTGATGGAAAATCTTAGTAGGAAGGTCTCAGTTGTTCTCTTAAATATATGCTCTGTGATTTTAAATGAAAGCTCTCTTTCCAGCAAATTTTTGTTCTTATCTCAGCCTCTGTGATCTTCTCTTATTTATAGAGCAATCTGAGGTAACCACATGTCCATCACCATTCTCCTGTCCATCAAGGGTCTGGCGATACCCACTTCCTACAGTGCAATAATGACATGGGAACAAGAAACTACAAATTGATAAAACCTTCAGTTTATTAAGCATCTCATTTGGATTTGACATCAGAAGTAAAGCAAGAAATCTGCTGTGCAACTTTTGTGGAAGTGTGCCTAAAAGCCTCTTAAGAACTGCACTTGAAAATTGCGATCAAGTGGCTTGCAACTACTTTTTGACATGAAGGTTTTCCCTAGCTGAAAAGTGCCCATTCCAATTGTACTTTTCATTCCATTGTCAAACCCTAAATGTTGGACTCCAAAGAAAGGACAAAATTTTCATTATAAAGCCAAGAAAAAACTCACCCATGCTAGCAGCCATTACCGAACCCATGAAAGCAAACCCTTGGTCCATTTCTTACCAAAGAAAATTGCACACTAAAATCTGTTCAGGAAAAAAACAAAACAAAAAACATTTTCATGGTAGAATTCATTTCAGTGGTAATCCTGTGTTGGAGAAGGTGATTGCCAAAGCTCAAGTCCACTTAAAAATGCATTATTGAGCCACCAAATGAAGGAAACTGCATACACTGCTGAAAATGTAGACTGGAAGTACCCATGTAACTTTTACTTCTTGGAATTTCAAAGGAGGAATCATGCTCACTGACCTTCCACAATAAACCTGTAATTGAAAGATAAACCAACCAGCAACTACTCTACTACTACTATTACTACTCTACTACTACTCTACTCAGCAACCCCCTCTACTCTGCTCTTGTGAGGCCTCATCTGGAATACTGTGTCCAAGTGTGGAGCCCCCAGTACAAAAAAGACAGAGAACTGTTGAAGAGGGTCCAGAGGAGGGCCATGAAGATGATCAGGGGACTGGAGCACCTCCCCTACGAAGACAGGCTGAGAGAGCTG
>JAOWBP010002392.1:58485775-58504235 GCA_028571105.1 Tragopan temminckii
CCAGGGAGGTGGTTGAGTCACCATCCCTGGATGTGTTTAAAAACCATTTGGATGTGGTGCTCAGGGACATGATTTAGAGGAGGATAGAGTTAGGGTAGTATGGTTAGGTTGTGGTGGGACTTGATAATCTTTAAGATCTTTTTCAACCTGAGCAATTCTATGATTCTATTTGTAACTATTTGTGAAATCGAAACCAGAGAACAGAAGCACATCTCAGTTATTAACTTCAACAAAGTTGAGAATGGAAATTTTAAATATTCTTCTGAATCATTTTTTAAAAATAAATAAATCTCACTAACGCTAATGTGAAAAAAGACACGTGGCAGGGTACATCTGTTAGACAGTGACTGGGTAAATGAGTGCTCCAGCAAGTTCCACTACTATTAGACCTGTGACAGGCAGAGAAAGTTTTAATTAGTTTGCTAGTTCAGGGCTGCCTGGAATAAATGTAATTTTGTCATTTCTAATGCGTTCTCATGATCAGTTAATGGATTTTTTTTTTTTGGCCTCCAGCTCAGACCTTTCTTTCTTATAATTTCTTCTAAATCAATTCATAGGTTATCCATATTTTCTCATCTGGAACACTAATGAACTTGTCTACAATTCAAGTTTTAATGCACCATTCTCCTCACTTGCTGCCGTCTTCTTTCTCAAATGCAGATCACATTTCTGCATTACTTCCTAGAACTTCAGTAGAAATCACTGAATCTTCCATCAACTGCAAATCTATCACACACTTAAGGGCCTATAGTGACACTGAGTACAGAGACTTAATCCTTATCCATGTACACACACACACCTTAAACAGAACAAAAAGGATTGATGAGTATTTTTGGAGCCTAAAGACAAACCAGTGCCTCACAGTCTGTTTTTTCAAGCACTCTCCAAAATCATACAGAGTTTGTTATCCAAAAGGATCTTCTAGAATACTCAAGTCTGATGCCAAAATGAAGCACAGATTTATCTTGATGGTGCTAAAAACAAAATTAAAAAAAAAATTGGCTATACAGAATCATAGGATGTTGTTTACTTTAAACTCCTGATCAACATCAGATCAGAGTGTTCAGAACACGTGCTGTGGGCAGGGCTGCCAACCAATAGAACAGAATCTACTTATGACAGAATCGTAGAACGGCCTGGGTTGAAAAGGACCACAATGATCACCTAGTTTCAACCCCCCTGCTATGTGCAGGGTCACCAACCAGCAGACCAGGCTGCCCAGAGCCACATCCAGCCTGGCCTTGAATGCCCCCAGGGATGGGGCATCCACGACCTCCTTGGGCAACCTGTTCCAGTGCATCACCACCCTCTGTGTGAAAAACCTCCTCCTAACACCTAACCTAAACCTCCCCTGTCTCAGTTTAAAACCATTCCCCTTTGTCCTATCACTATCCACCCTTACTGCACTTATGAGTTCCAATGGAACAGATTAAATGTTTTATTTATTTGCTAAAATAAGCTTTCAAAGTTCTCTTTGGGAAGAACTTTTGAATTTAAGGAGACTCAAGTCAGTGCACCTAGTGTGTATGTGCAGTTCTTGTGGAGCTAGTCACAGCACAAGCAGACTGAAATTCAAGCCCAAACAAAGATAAATGAGATACTATTCTTACTTGACCAGACTGTTTATGTCGTTTTAAGAAGGAAAAAAAAATCTTTCAAGCTGGGATGGTTGTCAATTTGTCTGAGAAAAACAAAGAGCAACTGAATAACTTAAGCTAAAAATGCAACAGATAAACACATTCTGAAGATAGCACATTTCTTCTCACTTGAAGCTTTCAAGATTGTGTTTACATGGCTCACAAAACATGCTTTTGTCAAACATACTTTACTGGATTCAAACTAGAGGAAAATAGGTAAAACCAGTTATTTCTCTAGAACAAGAAATGAAACATATATTCAAGAAGTATGAACATATGAAAAAGAACTATCTAAAACTGAAATAGAGAAATCAGAATGGAAATATACAGAAACTTTGAATAAAGCAATAGGCAGACATTGCTCTTGTACATCTAGATTGCATATTATTTCCTCTAGCCTTACTGACACACTGCTGAAATAGAAAATAAATATAAAAGTAAAAAAAATATAACTGTAAGGACCTTGGAAATCTTAGTTGAAGAAATCCACATCATCAACTCGTAATTTCTGTATTTACATTTGTTGAGGAACACTACCCAATTAAAATCTAGCTAAACCAAACAACCGAAGAAAATTCATAAACTGCAAAATTACAGCGAAGCTTCTGTTGTTGCATTCTCTCTTCTAAAGAGAAAGTAATTTACTTTTTTCGGCAACAGATCGTGGTGGCACAGCAGCCTCGCTTCCCAAGCCAGCAGGTGAAGCAGACAAACAGAGATCTCATAACCTAGTTTTTAGTTCATGTTACAATGACTTCTCGATTTCAGCTCATCCTCCATATCAACAGCAAAAATGCTAAGGTTTATAATGAAAGTTAACAATCACTTCATCAACAGATAGATAGATGCATCCTTCCATTTCTTCGCTTTTGAGTCTGTAATGTTGTGTGTAGTATTAGATACGCATCCAGAATAATTTGTAGACAGACTAATTTTTTTTCAGAAGAATAGGATTAACTTCTTCGGAAAGCAAGTATCTTTAAGGAGCATACACTGATATCATTTTTAGAGAATTAAAGTAGTAGGGGTCTATATTTGATATCTGTTTTATTCTAAAAACAGAGCCATCATGAAGTCTAGTCTCATGCTCAAAACAAGGTCTAAAATTTCTATGCAGTAGACCAATCCCCAGGATCCACAATGCCTATGAGAAAACTGTTAGTAACAGGCGGTTGGACAGATGACATTGGTGGAATTCTTCATTTTTATCATAGCTAGCATTATTAGGAGAACAATGATTTGTGTTCTTCAAATAATGGCAACCCATCTTACTAGGATAGTTACATAACCAGCTACCTATTACGAACTGCAGTACAGAAAAATAAGTGCATCAGACAACAGTCTCAGCAAATTGCCCTAATGACGACAGAAGTTTGATATCTACTGCCATATTTCTCCAGACCACATTACCCCTGCCTCTGTCCATGCATTCACAGCATATTTATGTCTGTACAAATACAGGAATCTTGATACACATAGGTACATAAAGATGCTCTCCAATTACATAAAATGTCATACAGTTTTTAACAAGATAGATATCAGTAATGTATGTGAATATGTTTGATAGGATGAGAGGGAATGGCCTCAATTTGAGCCAGGAAAGGGTCAGGTTGGATATTAGGAAAAACTTCTTCAAAAGAGTGGTCCAGGTGTTGAAACAACCTTCACAGGGAGATGGTGAAGTCACTGCCCCTGGAGGTGTTCAAGAACCACAGAGATGTGGCACTGAGGTACATGGTTAGTGGGCAAAATTGGTGGTAGGTGGACAGTTGGACCAGATATCTTGTAGATCTTTTCCAACCTTAATGATTTTTCATCGTATCGTTTTAGTCCATGTACAAAGAACATGAAAAAGTTTGTTTAATTTGGTTGTTTGCTTTTGTTTTCAATGTGAATTGTGCACTATTGCAACTCAACAAACCAAGGGCATGTGCTCCAGTCAGATACCTTGGCTGATTCATAAATTTCTTATCTGCTGTTGAAAGTCAAGCATAACTAAACAGTTGTTGCTACTGTAATAACACTCATATCTTCACACTATAAATTACATACAACTAGAACTTCTGAACACATTTAAACAGAGCTTTCCTCTAGAGATCACAAACAAAAAACTACTTAACTATCTATAATTAAGATAATTACATATAATAAGTATAGCATCATGCTAGCGGATGAAACAAAAGAAACACAAGACACTCACCTGGGTAACAAGTGGCTCCAGTAGCCTCTCTACTGTGAGAGTCCTGATTTCCAAACTTTTGGGGTCCCATTTCAAAATGATAGGTGATGTTGCAGAAGTCATACTCCCTAGAACAGACAAAACAGCATGAAAGCCATCAATATTCATAGTGTAATGTCAAAATTTTGAATATAATTTTAGGGAGTAGCACACTTGCTGTTCCTATGCACATATAATATTTCTTTGCAATCTTGCGCATCTTGTTCCTCTACTCCTGAAACCTCCCAGGTGCACTATTGCCACATCCGAGTGATTAAACATTTCAATTCAGAAAATCCTTTTCTCCTACACCCTTAAGGACAGATACATTACCAAGATGCATACATCCAGTATTGGATGTATTTGGCATGGATTTGGTAGCAAGAATCTTCAAGGTGTATGTGAGAAGAGACCACAGGCTCTTGTGCTGAACAAGGCTACTTCCAACCAACCTCACAGTAAAATTTGAGAAGTCTGAGAAACAGCTCTGTGAATCTCAAACTTAGAGAAGGAGGGGAAGTTCCCCTGAGAGCCCCTGAATTTTTGCAGTAGACCACAGTGAAGCAGAAGCAGTCCATGAAGGACAACACCAGAGCAGGTAGGATTTTCTGAAGGGACTGCAGCCTGGGCAGAGCCCACACTGGAGCACTCTCCTAACAGAAACTGTGGCCCATGAATAGGAGCAGGCGCACCCTCCCCAAGGACTGTGGCTCATCACCAAGCAAGGTCAAGTCACCACACAAGAAATACATTCTGCCTTTCAAATAAAAAATACCCTGCAGCAGCTAGGATTTCTCAATTTTAAACCAAGAACAGTCATACTCATTCAAAAAACAAACAAAAAAGGATTTTCTAGACCATCCTCAGTTGTTCACCATTTCAGGTTTTCAGGAAATTTTTAAGACAATTATCATTATTTTTAAAAATTCAGACAGAAAAAATCCATCTATCAGGTTGCAAAATGCATGCGAATCAGCCTCACAGAGCTGGAAATCTGCATGGGAAGCAACAGAATTATGAGGTGACAAGTCATGTCACTTGTCAGCTAGTTCATCCACTAGAAAACACTGAAAAATTTGACCAAATAAATGCTAATTCCAGTTTAATTATCTCCTTCTTTATAATCATGAATAATTATAATAATAATAAAACAAATAGAAGTCCCATATAACAGGAAGACTGTAAGAAATGTAGTAGGGAAAGTAATATTTTATGCATTGCCTAGGTAAGATTCAAATCAAGTCCTCTTTACATAAAATCCAAAGTGTTAGAAGTTGCTCAAAGAAAAACATGTTTAGCTGACAAATTACTTACACTATTACAAAACAAAGAATTTAAGTGAACAACAATCAAGAGTACAGAAATTGCTCTTTCAATAGCAATCTACTTTACAAAGTTGATTTCAATATGGAACACATTCTGTGCTTATCAATATCATCTAGTACACACAAAATAAGTTCCACTGCTTTATTGAAAAGAATGTCAGACAAATTACTACCAATTAAAATCAGACTGGTAAGTTCATGTAAAATTAATTCGCAGTCTGTGAAAGATTTTTGCTGCATTACTAGAAGACAACTTTGTAGTTCTTGCACAAAAGAAAAGGTATATCAGAACTCACTGATCGGTGTATTTATAAATCACGTTTTTACAGGCCTCAGTCTGCTCTCATTTACAAATATTTAGTAGCAGAATTATCTGATAATATCTAGCATCAACTAAAATTACTATTATTCAGCTTCCACTCTTGTGCAAAAAAACCTGTAAGGCTTCACGCTTCATAGTACTGAAAGTACCCACATGTATCATTATAGTAAAGTATGAGATGGTTTCTAGTTGCTGTAAACATGGTCAGCATGAGAGCAATTCTCATTTTTTCCAATCAGATAACATTTAATTATCTTTCAGAACCTAGAAGCCTCTCTAGAAAGATGGTTACTACTCCAGCTGGACTCTGTATTCACAGCATAAGTCTTAGGCAGACTGTGGTTCCAGTCAATAATTTATGAGTTCTGATACTTATAAACCTGTGAATAGAGTTTCTTTTTAATAAGCACACTTTTCCTCATTAACTATTAACACAGATACAGAAGCATCCACTTCTCACAAAGCAAAAACTAATTAAAACCTGTAACATAGACCAAAGTCTACAAAAGAAATGAGTTTCAGCGGATGGCAATCAGACAGGTGACACAACATGTAAAGAAGACAACTTATTGTTTCAATAAGAAAAGTGCCTCAGTTTCAACCTTCATTAAGAAATAAGAAAAGTATCCTTCAAATTTCAATATGAAAGGATCAGCAATTCTTTCAACTACAAAAGATACACATACATGATAAAGCCTCATTAAGAGCTTATAAAAGTTTCTCATTTGCAGCAAAAGTTACTTCAACACCACAAAAAAGTAAAATAAAAGAATTAGTGCATTCTTCCTCAACATTCCTCCAGCTGCTGTCATAATAAAAGTTTCAAGTAACAGAAGAATGTAAAGAAGTTACCTGCACAGCTATAAGTATATGAAGAGTTGACATTTCCTTGATATTGACTAATTCTTCCTTGCCATTTCTACAACAACCCTCCTGTACTGATTGAACAGGTGAATAAGGATTGCTCAGCTGGAGAAATGAAAGGATGCTGACAATGCCTTATTCCTGCTGTGACCAAATATCCCCTAAGCTGTTCCCTTCCAGTGCTTCACTGAAAACAACCTGCTCATCGTTTGAACCTGGCTCGTGGTTGTGCAGTACGCACAAGGAAGACATCCTGTGTGATCGGAGGGTAACGACACCTCATAACATTTTTTATACTAACATAAAAGTCTGTTATCATAGACTAAAAAAAAGGAGTAAGGAAAAGAGATCCCCTTTCCTATTACTGTCTAGGTTGAAATGATACCTGGTATTTCCTTTGGTACCCTATTTTATTTTTTACTGCTCTCTGGAGTTTCCAATTTATTGCCTTTTTTTTTTTTTTATTGCTCAGCAACACACTTCAAGAAAAATCTTTTTTTTTTTAAATATTATAATACATTTCTCATCTATGTTCCAGCCCCCATTACTCAGAAATACGGACTGATCATTCTTTGGGATAAATCCCATGGAATTAAACTTCCATGGCTGTGTAGTTAAGAAGTCATTCTTAATAGAAAGTTTCATTCAAACTTATTCTCTGTTGTTTGCATATATTAACTACTGGAAGGCTATGGTTACTAAGCAGGAATTCAAAATTCAACATTATTAAATAAGGAAAGTCTGTTAATAGCACTTTAGACATCAGAATTCTAAAGCGATTTTGCATAGATGACTGACAGTACTAATCCAGAAAATAACTCCATATTAATTATATATTTTAGGGATGTTATTTTCTAACTGTACTCCTCTCCCAGAATACGTGCTACAGTACGTCCGCCTCTTTTTCAGGTTTTCCTCAATGCAGCAATACAGAATTTTCTGTTCCCTACCCAGCCCAGCAGCTTCTACAAGGTAAGTAAGAGTCTATCTTCAAAGTATCATCGATAAAAAAAATAATTGTTTATTTTAATCATGGATCCACTGGAGTGGATTACACTATAGCCAAATTCTAACTAACAGTGGAATTCTGTATTAAAATAGCAGCCCCTAAAAATCTAACCCCACAATCACCCTTAGCATCAGCATGTTATAAACAGAACTGTTTTTACCATTTGAAACCTTCCACAAAAGCGCTGCATTCTGCATGCAAAATTGCTCTTTTGTGCACTATACTATAACATATTGTTTTCCTGCACAGTGGACTCCTTTCCCTTGTGACTTACATACGTAAACGCCCAGTGAGGTGGACAAAAATTGCTTACAAGTGACAGCACATCTCATTTCTGTGCTGCAACTTAAATGTCATATTTAAGATATTTTGAGAGCAAAATGAACTCTACAACTTTTTTTTAGAAACGTAAGTATTACCAGCACAGAACGGGCCTCCAGTTGTCAGTCCAGTTCACACCTGCAATGCTGGATATTTCAGAGATGAAAGAAAAGATAAATGCCTCACGTTGTACTAAAGAAATACCTTAGTATCTCTTTATATAATTCTACTTGATTGCTAGCAAATCTATAGGATTAATCTGGTGGCAAGACTAGATTAGGTAGACTGTTAGCGCAGATCTGTACTTACAATATTACTACAGCAAGGCAAAAAAAAGGCTTTCATAGTAGAGAATGATGTCCAGAGATGGCACTGTGCACTGCAGAGGAACAGGGTAAGACGACCTTTAAAGGTCCCTTCCAATTCAAACGATTCTGTGATTCTACAGTAAAGATGAAAAAAATCACAAAAATTTGCAAAAATGCAAAATAATAGTTAACCCTTTTTTTTCCCCAAAGATTAAATTTATAATTGTTTTAATACTTGAAGAGATTTATGTGGACTATTAGAAAGAATGCATACTTCACAAATCATTCCCTCACATCAAGTCTACGAGCCCAAACATGCTTTCATTCATGCTTTAAACCAATGGCTGAGAGGCCAGCTCAGCTCTTTTTGTGCGCACTTAATTTTTTGTTATACCAGTGCAGTAAGCTCCATTGGAACATAATCTGGTTGAAATATAACTAATCCTACACAAGGAAAATGAGTTTCCAGCTTCCTGCTTCACTTCAGAGCCACAAGAGGGACGGCACCAGCAGCAGGAAACACTCTGAACACAGCAGAGATGATGGGGAGGACTGAATTGCATCCGCCTCGGCAGCATGGACACAAATTGCTTGGAGGTGCCTGCAAAACTGAATGATAAACATTCTGTGCTTTCTTGGATTCTGTCCTTATGTTTAGAACTGTGTCAAAACAAAAACTTTTCAACAGGGAGATGCTTATGCTAAGAGCATGGAATTCCTTACGGCAGGATACACAGTAGATTGCAACAGATACAGAAAAATTCTGTCTAACTTCACAGAAGCATTTTTGTACTTCACTGAGAGCTAGAAACCTAAATATTGACTGGTTATACCCCCTAATGTGCTCATGAAGTTGAACTGCTTGCCACTGGTGATATATGGGTAGGCTCTGAATTACCAAGCACAATTACAGAGCACATAAGAGCACAAACCAGCTCAGATCCTAGCACTGTGCACAGTCTGGGGATCTCCACCTCTGAGCTGATCTGTCTGACACAGGACTGTAGTAATATATATATAGCTGAGATTTTTCTATTATCATGCATCTACTGGCAGTATTCAGTACTGCACAGACTCTGGTATCTGGTCTGAATGATGAAGTGCTATTGCAAGAAATCTGATATTTAAGGAGTCTGGCTTCCAACACTGTCCACCATCCATTTGCCCATTTTCTGTATCAGTTAATACAAGAACAGAAATTGAGACATTCTCAACCCATTTCCCCTTTTTCTACCTCAATTAATACAAGTAAAGGCAGAAGGACATAGATAAGAGCATGCATAGCAATTGCAAGGAAAGGAAATCAAGGGAAAATACTAACAGTCCAGAGATTAACAACGTGGAGTAAAAGAGCAATGAAAAAAATGAGAACATCACTTTCTGCAGACAAAACCACATCTCATTAGTCAGCGACAGCCAGTACAGCTTCCAGCAGAGCTGGCTGAAATGATAGAAGTTGAAATGGGCAGTTCCTGTCACCTTGCTAAAAAAAGGAAGAAAAAAAAAAAAAGGGAGGAAAAAAAAAATGGATCAAGATGGTTTGGAGGAGTTATCTGTCTCTACGTGTTTAAATAACAGGTTTGTGACATACTTGCTTGTTTTTTTCATAACTGTGATTCTTCTCTCTTCTTTCCTAAAGCTTAGACAGGAAAAACAAACCAGAATAAACCTTTTGGCCCCAATCCCAGCTACACGAAATTTTTAACTTGAGCTTTTCTAAGCTTTCAACTTCCTTTTGGATTCACAATCCTCTTCCCTTCTGCTCACCCTCCACCTCCACAGTGGGTTAAGATTCCCATCTGCCCTCAACAAAGTTCATACATGGAAGCAGTTCACTAAGGAAACCTGAAATTCTACCCAGTAAGCCATTGATTAAGGGGGAAAAAGACCTTGACAAGGAGAAGATAACCTTGGAAACAAAGTCAGTGAGATGGTGACCACAGAGTCCCCTGACACAGAAACAGAAAAGTTATAATAAGGCAACATCTGAGTCATTCACATTTCTCAGGCACATTAAGCGGCTCCTTCTAGGAGACAACTGCCTACACCAGGAGCTGATTGAGTTGAGAAGGAAAACTACCCTTAGAAATTAAAGAGCCTGTGGAAAAAACTCATACGGAAGGTGTAAACTGCAGCGTAAGGGTCAGGGTAACAGGAAGATTCCCGCTCCATCCACCCACAGGACTGACATCCCTTTCTGCTTTAAGTAGAAGCGACAGCGTTTCACAACTCTGCACGAAGCATAGCTGCATGCAACATTCAAGTTGTTTTGAACGTTACATCTATACATGGCTTAGAAAAATAACTCTAGTTTAAAGGCTTTCCAATCCGTGGTTCCATGTTGACTATCAGGCAATCCTAACGTGAGAGCCCAACCTAAGAGGCAGTGGGTATGTATCCCATTGGGTCCAGCAAACCTTTGAGCTGCAACTGGTCATACCAGGCCCATTTCAGAAAGAAATTAGGGCAAACAGTAAGAAGAATGTGAGGACAATTTGTGGACAGTGGGACCATTACTTCAGCCCTCTGCTGGAGTTCTGTATACAGAAGGTCCTCACTTTTGAGGATGCTCAATATAATTTCCAGATCTTAAACAAGAATCTAATGGCTGTCTGGCTGTGAGGAAAAGGTGATTTGGAGAAAGCTACCAGTAATAAAATGGAAAAAAAAAAAAAAAAAAGAAAACAAAAAAAAAACGGGGGTTTGCTTTCTATTCTGTTCTCACAAACATTAAGACTACAATTGCTTGATGTGAGAATTAGTTTACTCTGTGGTAGCATTCATCCTGAATGAAAGTGCTTGAAAACTGATTTAAATAGCCAAGCATAAATCCCTATGTTCGAATACTTTTTCTTGTATTACTCACAAGAACATGCTTTTGTCCACTGCCTAACTTTTAAAGTTAAGAAGCTCCTCTACCTTTACGTGCTAGGTGAAACAGAATTGGTAAAAAATCTCTATCAAAAGGGAGGCAAAGCCCCAGCAAAAGACTGTCAAGTCACAACTGTACAAGTAAAGAGTTTCCCACAAATCCCTCTGTATTCACACAAACCCTCAGTGCCTCCTAATAGAAGTCTTCTCACAGACTTTTGGAAGTGATCAAAGCCTCTGAGATCAATGCTGCTGAGATGCTGGTTCACACAGGGCCACACTGCAAGCTCAGAAAAAACAAAGATTTTTACATCAGGTCCTTGGTGCACGTTCTGTGCTATGCATTCTCACTCCATCACATTTCCCAAAAAAAATGACATCAGATACTACAGTAACTACAGTGAAACAATACCTTTAAGTTATTCATACAGCTGTAGATATAACCAATTTACATAAACAGATGTTAGATTTCTGTTAATAACTTTTAAAAATATTTCTTTTGAGTTCTGTTCCTACTAGAGACAGACATTAAATTAAACCCAAGTCTTGCAAAAAAGAGAAAAAAATTAAATTTCAGTCACTAAATCTACTTCCATTTTGTTATTTTTATTCAATGTGTAAGACTAGCATGGGTAATGCCAATTTATATTTTACAAGAGCATAGAAGTATCAAGTATCTTCGGTTTAAACTATTGCACATTTGCTCACCTTGAACATAGAATCACTCTCAATAATTAAAACAGTTCTTTTAAAAAAAATTCTTAAACGTGTCTCTTAACCATGAATTTGCAGATTTCTGCATGTAGGAGTCAGCCTTTCACTAAAAGTATCCCATTTGCAATTCCTCAAACTTGGAAACTACAGTTAACATTAACTCTGTATTTCCCCGCAGCCTGTCTTCATTGCTCTGAGAACCATCTATTCCAGAAGATCAACCACTGCTACCTGCAAATGGAATAATTTACATGTTTTTCTTCATCTATAGCCAATGTTTTAGGGTGTGGTTTTGGTGGGTTTTTGTGCTTTTTAGTTTGATTATCTTCTTTAAGGTGACAATTTCCCTGCTAGTTTGACTACAGAAGTGATGTTGTCATTATAACCTCTATACATCCTTTTTCTTAATTAAGCCTTAAGAGCTTTTTGCTTTCCTCACTCCAGTAGTAACGCTATTTTCCTGCATTGAACAGGACCTATTAGTTACCTGACTACAGACAGAACCAGCCCAAAGCTTGCCCAATTCCACTGTAACACAGTGGATGACATCAGTCTCCTGTTGCCCTTGTAAAGTCTACAAGCTCCAATACCAGAGAGGTGGAGGTGTTTCATTTTCCGACTCCATAACCAATGCATTAAACAGATTTGCTCTCAAACAAAGCCCAGTGGGAGCACAGTTGACATTTTCCTCTGCAACAATTTATAGCCATTAATAACCTTTTTGAATGCTCCCACCAGCTTCTAGAAGCAGATACCAGCAACAAGAGAATACGTGTATTTGTCAAACTGTTCATCTGCTGCCTAGAAGAATCTGAGAGAAATCACCTAACCTTGCTGTTGTTAAATCTGCTTTTTCCTCTGAACGTGTTAGGCTTCTTTAAGTTGTTCTCTCCCTAGCGAGTCCATTCAAAGTAGGTCTCACTGAAGCCATATGCATCATTCCATTATGATCTGCCATGATTTCATTCATACCAAAAAGAACAAAGCGAAACCCCATAATGGTGAAAATAAGTTTTAAGGCTAAGAACTGAATTGTTTAATGCTGCATGGCCTCTGATTACTAGAACTTGACGCTATTCTTACGCTGATGGGTATTTCAAATTAATCACATTGTATAGATAACCAGCCATGCTGATATCCAAAAGCTTTTATCTTCCCCAGTTGTGTTCACATAATTAGCTGTAGTTTCACTAGTTAATCCTGAAATACTATGCAGTGCATAAAAATCACATCAACTTCAGTATATTTTTAAATGAATTAATTTAATTAAAGGATAATAAAGGTCTGTTTCTTTTGGGGACACAGAACCATAGAATGGTCTGGGTTGAAAAGGACCACAATGACCATCTCATTTCAACCCCCTACTATGTGCAGAGTCGCCAACCATCAGACCAGGCTGCCCAGAGCCACATCCAGCCTGGCCTTGAATGCCTCCAGGGATGGGGCATCCACAACCTCCTTGGACAAACTGCTCCAGTGTGTCAACACCCTCTGTGTGAAAAACTTCCTCCTAAGTTTCTCTTTATTCAAAAGGAAATAAGTAGCAGATGTGAGTTGTGATTGTCTATATTAATCTAAAAGATGACATCCAAAGCCACAACATCATAAACAACATGATTAATGACATTAAAAAAGAGTCGCTATTTTTCCTAAAACCTATACATTTTTGAGAGATAAAAAATCTAATGTGAAGAGATCAGAAGTCCTAACACCTGTCTCTATTTTATTGTTTGTCTAATTTTGATTTTATCTTCATTTTTCCCCTCAAAATGTGGAGCACTGAAGACATTCTAGAATATTTCTAGACATCTAGACATCTAGACATAATTCTAGACATCTAGAATAGTAGGATAAAACTCTGAGACTTTGTTTAAAATTAGAAGGCAGAATGACCTCAGTAAGGCCAACAATCCAACATCAAGCTCACAAAACAGAATCACAAATAAGGGGAAGAGGATGCACTTCATACTGTTAACCAAGAATTAACACAAGGGTTACAAAATTACCATAGCTATCATAGATCTATTTTTAATTATAAGTACTTTAGATAGGGTGGTGTTTTCTTCAAAAAGTTTTTTTTAAACAGACTTCTCATATCAGGCTGAAATTAAACAAATTCTGTACAGAAATAAACAGCTTTGAAAAATATTGCCAAATAGCAAAACTATTTACAAGAAGCAATTTACGAGGACTTGAGATGGATTTTCTATCGCTGCTTATTTCAAATTCAGAACTTCACTGCCTCAAAGGTAAGGATTACTGTAAACAGGACTTAATTCATTAAAAGATATGATGCATGTTAAGCAGGCGATTACATTAATCACATTTCTTCCTTCCAGCATTCCATTGAGTGAATGCATTGCACCTTCAAAACCTTGCTATTTTACCTTAAATGCATCACAAGACAGAAAAAAAAAAAAATATATCAAGAAAAAAAGCAAAGGACGAAGTCTGGCTTCCCTTCACAAAATCCTGTGCAATCATTCATACTTTGATAGCCACCTGATGGGACCCAACAAATCCCAGAGAAGCAGATTCACATGCTCCAACAATAACAAAGTTCATTTTTTGATGAAGTGAATTCCAAAACTGCTGGAATCTAGCAATGAACACTGTGTACAATCTACCACACTACTTCCCATAGAGAGGGACACAGATTGAAGAATTCTAGCTAATTACAAATGTTCCTGTTCAGGTCAGGCAGGCCACTGACATCTAGAGATTTATGTCCATGGCAACTTAATTTGTATGGCCAGACACCCACAGGCACTGACTGGTACAATTCACTCACTACTTCGTTAAGGCTATCCATAAAATACAGAAAATGACCTGATGTGAAGAATTAATACATTGAGGTTTGTTTGTTTTAAGCAATGTACTCCAGCATTAGTTATAGAAATTGCTCACTAAGGCAAGAGACAGAAAGACAACAATCTAGTCACAAAATGACTTAGGTCGGAAAGGACCTCAGCGAACACTGAGCAGTAGTCACAGTTGATATTTCGACTACACATACAGAATAGTAGCATAAAAACTTACTATCATTGTAGGTGATTTTCTAATTACATCACTATTTTAAAATTTCTTCCTCGATAAGCTATAATGAGAAGATGAAAAGGAGATGGACTTGAAGATCTTTATGGGTCCCTTCCAATTCAGGATATTCCATGATTTTAAGTGTCGTCATCATCATGTCTATTCACTGCAGAGGGATGGAAAGCATCCAATATTACCACCTGTCCTTGAGCATAGTATATTCATTCTTAAAGCCAAGTACTTTTTGGTTTTGTATACTGCACTCAAATATCTAGTAAATAGGTGATCGCCTGCTAATCCTCAGCTGTGCGCTCAAGATTTTCCACAGCATCCTATCACTTGTTCTGCTGCCATGTACTAAGCATTGTGAGCTTGTCCCTTGTGGCTATGTTGTGATTATCGTTAGTTGTTTCTTACTGCCTGTTTACATCCTACTTTTTAAATTCCCTATTTGCCTTAACATAATTCCACTGTGCAACAGTATTTTTTTCAGTAATTCTTATCACTGCAGTTCCAGCTTTCTAATATCGGACAGCAGACTACACAGCCTACACTCTAGCTTGCCTTACAAGATCTAATTTATTGTCATCAGTCTGTAAATCATTGCTTTCTGTGCAGAATTCATAGCTTAACATTTTTCTCCACTTCATCTTATGAAGAGAGAAATCAAGCAACGAGAGTCTGCTATTTCTATGACTACCCTAATCATACATTTCAAGACTTATTCATACCTTTTTTTTCCCTATCAAGGTGCAACTGCTTCATCCTCTTTGCATAACCCTGAGTCCAAGCCAGTGTAACCTGCAACACCTGCAGAACGAACAGCCCTTCAATAATGCTCTTTTCTAAAGGCCTGAAAGCTTTCGTCAACCTTCTGTTATAAGCAACAAATGAAATATGGAGAGGAAACAGAGGCAAACCAAATTTACAATTTTCTCAGCTTCTTCAGTTTGTTCTTATGCATAGGAACATTATTTACGCTGGCTAAAACCTTTACAGTGATTGTCTTGGAAACCTTTAGAAAAAGATAATTTCTTTTTAAATTAACTGCTGAAGTCTGTGACATTACCACAAGTGAACACAGGACAGTTCCAATAAACGAGTGGCAATGCTAGACTACATCTGCAATTGCTAACAGATCGAGAGAATTTCTCAGAACCATCACTGTGATTGTAATTAGGCTCTACATCAACCGTTACTTTGAGGTGGATTCATTTACAGCTTTTCTTTCAATTAAGCAAGCCAAAAATACTACAAGAGTTTTTGTCATGCTTGTGGCTGGAGTAGAGTTAGCTTTATTTGTAAAGATGTGTGTGATGTCGTGTTTTGGATTTTTGATGAAAACAGTGTACGGTTTTTGATAGTACAGTAATGTTTTAGTTGTTACTCAGCAGTCCTGCTTCCCATCAGTGGCTGATGGGAAAAAGCAAATGGATTCCTTTTTGTGATTTACTTCAATATGTGGTTTTTGCTTTACCCGGTAAACCATCTTTATCTCAAACCATCCATTCTTACACTTTTAGCTCTTCAATTCTCTCCCAACTTGCGCTCCCATTCCACTTGGGTAAAGTGAGCAAACAGCTGCAAAATGCTGAGCTGTCTGCTGAGGTTAAACCACAACAATTAGTACAGAATTAGTAAAACTAGATGTTATTAGAACATAGTTTAGCCATTACTATAAAGAAAATTCAGACAGAAAGAAGAAAATGAAAAGGATTTATGAACATTCGTATTCCCTCTCCACTTTGCCCTTCCAGGGCAGGTCCTTCCTTTTGTCTCACTTTCAGATCTAGTACTTTGTGGAGACTTGTTGGGTAGCAGTGCTTTTTATTATGTCTTTAATCACCAGAAAAATGTATTTCCAACACTTTAAAACATATCAATTTGGGTGTCTATTCCTTACTTTTCAGATGCTTTCATATTTCTAGTAATGCCACCAGGTTCAGATTTGGTTTGTATCTCACACAGAACTCCATATCCTTATAATTCAAATAAACAACAGATAATATGAGTCTTACAGTTTGTTTTCCTTTTATGTCCTTTCCCTGTCTTCTTATGCTTCTGAGAAACAAATGTACTGACAATAACCAAACTCAAGAGTGGGTACAACTGTAAATATACAAAATGCCAACCCGCCCAATCCAATCATGTAGTCACTTCTTTTTTTTCCCCTTCCTTCCTATCAAGCATGAACAATAAAACAATTACACTGAAGTTCTTAAAATGATAATGAAAAAGATGGATGAAATTTAACTTAGATAAAAGTAAAATGATTGACACTAGGTAAAAAAAGAGCAGTTTTCTGATTATACACATAATGATGGACTACATAGTGTTCCTGCATATTAGTAATAAGTGTGTGAATTATAGTTGTATGTATTGTCAGCTTAGCACAGAATAACAACAAAAATAAAGTGAGGAATTATTCTGAATGGGAAAGAGAATACAAACAATCAACAGAAAATAACATTATGCCACTATAAATCTGCATCATCATCATTTGGTCACTACTTTTCTAAGAAAAGTATTGCAGAACAGAGAAATAAACAGTGACAACAAAGACAGCCAAAGACTTTGAGGAACACCTAAATGGACTAAGAATCTTCAGGGTACAGAAAGGAAGACTGAGGGGAATACAGTAGAACCAATAAGACCTTAAGTATTGTGAAAAAAAGTGAAACAATCTTTGCACATCTTTCTCAACAAGAAACAAAGAATTACAATAAACTTGCATTTTCAGTTATCAGCAAAGATTATGGAACTCCGTCAGAGGGTACTACAGATGCCTTAAGTTACAGATCAGGTAAAAAAAAAAGACTTGATACATTCATGAAAAGGAAAAATAGGAAAAATATAACAAAAAAAATAAAAAAACAACAAAAGACCCACTAACCTGCAGCCCCTGAAGCCTGGAGATCAGCATCACTGAGTGCTTGCTCTACACTTTTGCTCAGGGGTATCAATTACTTCATCTCATCTTTCAATGGAGCCTATCACTATTCACACCCTGACCTACTGCTTGCTCTGGTGTGAAGAGAAACACAGATCACTTGGAGACAGCCTCTTGGAGAATAAGGAAGCCTCAAGGTAATAAAAGAATGAAACATCTTCTTGGAGTGAAATTACAGAATCATAAAGGTTGAGAAAGACCATTAAGATCACCAAGTCCAATGATCAATCCATCACTGCCATGTCCCATAAACCACATCCCTAAATAAATCCTCTTCCCATGTGATTAGGTAACAAGGATGCATAGTGCCAAGCAGTGACAGCAGGAAAAACTTTGCCTTGCCATGGCAAATCAGGAATCCAGCAGTCCAGAAGACAGGCAGAGTAAACACAGAGGTGACAGGGCTGTTTTGCCTTTCAAGCATGAGTAGCATCATTTACTGGAAGAGGTGTACCAAGGAATTGTTCAGCTTAATACACAGCCATTCAAGAAAATAACCTCATACCGCAGATATATAATGCTCCTGGAAGTGAAGAACCAGTAGAGTAAGAACGACAGGTGTAGTGAGTAACTCAAGTGTTGAACTGCTGGTGACAGCTTCATCTTTGGTTCCTAAAAGTCTGTACCATTTCCAATGCGTCCTGCATCACTAGAAGACAGAGGTTCACAGAATCATAGAACCACCAAGACTGGAAAAAGATCTCCAAGATTATCCAGTCCAATCACCCACCTATCACCAATATTTTTCACTAACCAAGTCCCTCAGTACAACATCTAAACATTTCTTGAACATACCCAGGTTCTAATATCCAATCTGAATCTCCCCTGGCACAACTTGAGGCCATCCCCTCTAGTCCTATTCCTAGTCACATGGAAGAAGAGGAC
>JAOWBP010002392.1:58504335-58523746 GCA_028571105.1 Tragopan temminckii
TCCAATCTGAATCTCCCCTGGCACAACTTGAGGCCATCCCCTCTAGTCCTATTCCTAGTCACATGGAAGAAGAGGACAATCCTCATCTCATCAGAACCTCGTTTCAGGTAGCTGTAAAGAGGGATAAGGTCACCACAGTGCCTCCTCAAACAAAGATCGAGGTAATAGAGACTGAAGACAGATCAGAGACAAGGTATACATGAGCCCACATGACCCATTCCTTACTGAAGACAAGGACTCTGTCTTGTCCACAAAGACAAGCACTCTTTTCTTTGTCTTGTCCATGCAGGTAATGCACGTGCCATTCTCTCCCCTATGCCACATCTCAATAACAAAATTTGTAATCCCTTGTTAGTTCATCTCAGCTTTATCAGCCCCTTTTAGTTTGACAGGTGTATGTCGTATCCAATCAAATATTCACATTGCTTTATTTTCTGCACTTCCTCCCTTCTTCAGTTCCAGCTCTTAAAGGATCTTCAATAGTTCACAAAGTTATACAGGTACTTTGTAGAATTTAAGTCCTCTATACCGCTTTTAGTCCACAGCAATCTTGTAGAACTACTGGTAAGAAAACAGCTAATGAGGAAATTCCAGAGAAAGCAAATCTGTTTCAAGAAAATCGATTTCACAACATCCCTACCAGCAATTAAAAACATTTAATGTAAACAGGCCAACTTCTTAACCAGATAATATTAAGAAAATCTTTTTTTTGGAGACAACTTCTCTGCATCATGAATAGAAAAGTGTGCTGTTAGAATACATCAAAATAACGTGATCTGACAAAAAAAATAGAAGATATAGCAATAAATAATCTACTCCATAACTGGATGGCTCTTAGGATTGTCTTTCATTTGACACAGAATCAGAATAGAATCCTTAGAGCTCAGTTGACCTCTGAAGGCCATCAAGTCCAACTCCAGTGCAGTGAATGGGGAACATACTGTAATGTTGACACAGAAGACATTACTTTTCTCCAAATACAAAACTATTACAAGTTTCATATTCCTAATTTGATCCCTTTGCTTATTTTATTTATTAACTGCAAAACCGTATGATTTTTTTCCCTAAAACTTAATGTTCAGCAACTCCCAACATACAAAATACAATATATTCGAAAGAGATATAAGTAAACTATAACCATTCTAATTTTTCTAGCATGAAAAACCCTTTATAAAATCCTCTCAGCAGGAGAAAAAAGGTAAACTATGAAGTCGTATCTTGAAATCCTATCAAATTATCAGCTTTCTTCCATTCAGTTATATTGTTTACATGGTAACTTACAGTTTCTTTCCTAGTAAAAACTTATCTATGCATTGCACTAATTTCAAATTTGCTGTAAAGAGGGCTGAGGTGTAAATGTCAGAAGGATTATTTAAAATAAATAAATAAATAAATTCCATCCACTGCTTTTACTTTAAGTTATCTCAAAAGACAGCACATCACATTAAAACTTTCCAAGAGCTGTAACGCCAGGAATTTACTGACCTTAACCTACTTCATATATATCAGTTCACTGAAACACTTCTTCAGCTTCCCCTATAATTTCATCATGATTTTGCAATATTAATCCTTCCATAATTTTTAATTTCCTTGTTGTATAAGAGGTGGATATGAATTTGGGAGCACTGCCAGGCAGCTGGCACCACGTACAGGAACTTCTGATGTAGGTATATGGAAATTATCAACTAAAACTAAATCTCAGATATGTAAATTTTGCATCAATACATCACAACAAAGAGCACATTTAATCAAACGTATAAATGAATCTGATCTATAAACACACACAAAAGTCAAACCACGATGTTACACAGAGTATTACCGAAGTATACAAAACACTAATCCCAGAAACCTACCATTCAAACCTACCATTTGAAATCTAGAACTACATGCAGAAATTTAAAGTAGTATTTGTTAAAAATTAGAATACTGGAAGTTAAGTTTTTTGCTCAGAGCCTTTTGCCTGGGCTATCAAAGAAATATGTATGTGTATACAATTTTAAAGCGAGTTAAGATTTCAGACTTTTTCCCCCCCACTGTAATATAAATAAAAGTTATAATTACTAAGACAAAAAGATCACATTTTTATTTGTATTGCCACTGAAATATCACTTCCAGAGTGTAAGTTCAAAAAGATCAAGTAATGCTGATGCAATAAATATTTCAACTTATCAGACATCTTTATTGAGTAGGCTGACATAATTTATGATGTGGACGAGCATTTCTCCTCAGTTCTACTCATCTCAAGACATAAGGTGCATTGCCTCAGAGAATATGATGACCTAAAGGGGACAAACCTTCAGCATTTACCTTTGCTTTTATACAGTGTCATCTTTGGTAATTCCTATACAATTCTCTTCAGAATGGGGGATTTAAATTTCTCTCTTTCATTAACATTTTTGATGCTACATCTTTCACTTTGAAACACAGCACTTTCTACTCATCGCTGACAAGAAAGCATGAAATCAGCAAGATTATTTTGTAGAATTAATTTTGATCCTGTCATCAGTAGGACAAGTGCCTCAGGGGAAAAAAATGACTATTTGTGATATGTTCTTGGTATAATCACTGTCCTAATCATCACTCATCTGTCTCACTTTCATTAACACTTATCTATTCATCATCTATAGCACCAGTCGCTCAACTCCTAAAGACAACCCATTGCATTTTACCAGCAAGTAACAGAGGAATGAAGCAGTTCAGCTTATCCTGGCTGGAAACACCATACCCTACAAGAACCCTACCAGTTCCACTCAAATTAACTTAATGCAGACCTGCTGCTTTTAGAATGAGCTTTGTTGACCTTGCTCTCTGAAACCTTTTACACTGTTCTGTTTGAATCACAAAAATTGTCTCCTTTATCACTTCAGATCCCTATGGCTAAGATTTTTCCTTATCGTATCCTTATCTCATCCTTTATCAACTGCTGAAGTACAAATGCATCTCACGAAGCATGCCATCTCAAAGGACCAGCACATTTTATACTGTTACTGTAAACTACAATTTAAAATTACAACCAAAAGCGAATGGAAGTCTGCAGTTAGATACTGAATATTTAATTTGCCTTCTTGTGAGATAATATGAATACATTTCTATGACTGAAAGTCTGCTGCTCTTTTAGTAATTATCTCCTCTTCATTCTGTATTCTTACTGCCCTCCTAAATATAAGACACACACAGAAAAAAAGAGATTTAATTTAAAATTAATTCGGAATCTCAAACTTTTCTTTCTAAGAAAAGGAAAACGGATGTACAGCTCTTCTGGAAATTAAAAAGATCAATTAAAAAGATGAATTTCTCAAGTTGCTCTTAATTTTCATGTTTACCACAGAAGATAATATACAGAAAACTTTAATAAGAGTTAAAAAAATATACGTGTGCAAAAATAACCTTCTAATGTAAAAGACAATTTGACATTTGTTTCCTTAGTTATTAAATAGGAAAGAGAACTAATTTTATTTACAAAGCATTTATACACAGCTCCACAAATACCAATTACTGAAGTGTTTGCAGATCCATAAATAGATAACTAAATACACGGAAATTGCATATAACAGCTTAAAAATTTTAAACCCCTTCACATCAGAAATTTCTCACGATTGCTAGTCAAAAAAAAAAAAAAGTAAACTCAGTTCTAATACAATGACGTTGTTCAGGCAATTCCATGTCTTACCTGCCTCTCTCACAATTCACTCCCAGCTTCTCACTGTCTGCTGGATTTCCAGGCAGAGCTGGCAGCACCAGACTCTGTTACTAACCCCATCTCTTCCAGGGATTGGACTGATTTGGACTTCCCAAGCCACACAATTCAAGCTGCAATAAGATTTGTCACACAGGATGCTTTTGTGTAGTAGAGACAGCTTAACATCGCACATTGCTGATCCAACAGAACAGTGTAGCATCTAACTACACAGAAGCCTGAATCCAACAAATCTGAATCATGGTGGTTGTTTACAAGCCTATTATGAGTTTGTCATGCATTTGCCTATTAGTTTCCATTTCCTACTATGTGCCATTAGACATGAAGGTTGGTAACACACAAATTCCAATTATTGGCAGTGTTAGACCATCAGTTCATTAAAAAAATTACCTTTAAATCCAATATTTGCATATTTCCTGGTCCATCTACCCTCCTCCAGATCACAGTACATATGATAGACACAAAATCACAGAATTGTAGAGAGTACCAAATCCAACCTCACTGCTTAAGCATGCTCCTTACAGTAGGCCACACAGGTAGGCAACCAGGCAGGTCTTGAATACCTCCAAAGAAGGAGACTCTACAACCTATATAGGCAGCCTCTTCCAGTGTTCCATCACTCTGACAGTGAAGGAGTTCTTCCTTGCGTTAATATGGAACTTTCCTAGTTCCAGTTTCTACCCGTTGCCCTGTGTTGTACTGTAACCAAAGAGTCTTCTCCCATTGACTCGATTCCCATACTCTAGGTATTTATCAATAGTAGTGAGATCCCCTCTCAGCCTTGTCTTCTCCAAACTGGAGAGTCCCAAGTCTCTAAACCTTTCCTTGTATGGGAGATGCTCCAGGCCCTTAATCATCCTCCACTGGACTCTTTCTAGGAGATCCTTGTCTTTTTTGAACTGTGAGCCCAGAACCGGATCAGGTACTCCAGTCATAGCTTGACCCACAGCAAACTAGAGGAGGACTATGCTCTTTTTAATACACTCCAGGGTACCATTGGCCTTCCTGGCCACAAGGGCACACTGCTGACTCAGTCAACCTGTTGGCCGCAAGGACACCCAGGTCCTTCTCTGCAGAGCTCCCTTCCAGCAGGTCAGCCCCCAAACTGCAGCTGGGGGCATGCAGCTATCCCTGCTGCAGGACTCTGCGGCTGCTCTTGTTGAACCTCATCAAGTTCCTTTCCGCACAATTCTCAGCCTGTCCAGGTTGCGTTGAATGGCAGCACAGCCTTCTGGTGTGTCAGCCGCTCCTCCCAGCTTTGTAACACTGAAGAGGATACAGTCATTTGAATAAATATAGGTTTCCTGATCTTAACCTAGGATCTAATTTGGTCATCATTCATATCACCTACTAGGTCATCAAAACTACAGAATTTGAATTTGTCTTCAGCTCAAATACTGTAATCAAAGGGCATGATGATGATGCTTGACATAAAAAATTATTTCAACTCAAAGCAATACAAAAACTGGAAACCGGGTTGAATTTCCAATTAAGGTTGAATTGCATTTCCAAACCCACTGAAGATGTATTGAGCCACTTTCTGTAACTCAAATTACTGAAATCTAGTGTTTAAAATGAAATCACCATCTACTGAAATCATTTAGCTTCTTACTCCTCCCCAAACGTGTAAAAAAGAAAAATAGAAATCACATTTCCGAAAAGAACCTGGTTGAAGGATAGAGGAGAAAACCAAACTTTTATTCCTTTATATAAATGTAAGAAAGTATCGCAGTCCAGCAGAATAGGAACTATGCCTAGTCCCCATGCCGTTTAGTTACACTAACATATGGCTGCAACGTGCTCAGTCATGCTATATACTAATACTACTACAATCAATTTGTTTGATGAATATATTCACCCAACCTATGGCATATTCTGCCATTTCAGTCCTCAAGTGCATTAACCCACCCCATCTGGAAGATGAGTAGTGCTATCTGTCAGTTGGTTGATCACAGCTTGCCTCTCGACTATCATCTGGAAATGTGCTCTGCCTTACGGTTCTGTCACAGCTCCCACGAAACAGCATGAACCTACAAAGAGTAACTGAAAACGCTATATTCCAGATAGACATATTACCTTAATAGTTTCATCTTGACTGAAAATAAAATTTAAAAAAGCACTTACAATTGACTGATGATTCCATCAGCCATGACGGAATCCAGTGGGCATAGAAAAATACACTTGCCTTTAGGCTGGTGTCATAGTTGGATGTTCCCTACCTCTTCTATTCCTTGGGTATTGATTTTGTAGGTATTCAGATAGCTTATACGTAACAAAAAGCTCAAAAAAGGAAAAAGAATGCAAGTAAAATATACTCAAATTCTCTAATGGGAAATGAAAAGCAGTTAAAATATGCAATCTACTCCAAAAAGTCTAAATGGAAAGCCATGCTTATTTCTGACATTTTCATGAAAGATCTTGGGATGGAAGAGAGCTAAGGTTTAAAAAATAATAAGAACAAACCACAATTTTACATAGACAGATGAAATATTCATATACGTTCAAATTTATCATATATATTCATATATATTCACACGTGTCTATATATGTATATAGGACTCTACTGCAACAACTTCAGGTTTACCTTCTGCTGTGAACTCCAAGAGAAATTACTAAATTTTTCTGGTACTGAAGCAAATAGCATCATTTTTTTTCCCCAACATTCTCTACCATTTTTGTCTTCACCTGTCTCTTTTGTTAACTACGGACATTTAAAGCCTCAGGTATCAGGGAGATATCTCAGCAAGATTTCAGATGGAAAGAAATTCAGTATTTCTCACAGATGCACGGGTGCTTAGCCAAAATGTTATAAGGGCATCCAATATGTAACACAAAAGAAGCAATCACATGAAATAAGGACCACACAGAAGAAAATCCCGTACCCAACAATACAGAGCAACAAACTAGCATTTTTCACACCAGATTACACAAGCAATTACAAATTCTAAAGCAAGTATGCTAAAAGGTTTATTTCGCACTAGAAAAGATATGATTTTACAAGCCCAATATTATGTTTTCATTTATATAATATTGGAAGAAGGCCAGATCTGACTGCATACATTCTGTTTGACCTTTCAGGAACACTTATTTCACTGCAGAACCTCCACACATACATAAGATTGAATTTTACCAATAATACCAGTGTGTAGTAGTTATTTATAAATACTCCAGGAATTGCCACTAGTGAAGTATCCACACTAGAGATTAAACCAATGATCTCAGCTGTTTAAAGACAAGACCACAGCGATGAAGTTTACTGAGTCATTTTAATCAACACAGAATCTTGTGTTAATAGCAGAGACTACCGCTAAAAAGTAACTACAATTTTCTGTGGCTTAAATCCCAGAGCCCAAACTCTTCAGTCAAGAACAGAAGCCTTCTCCACTGACAGAAGGTGGCTGCAACTAAGGCACAATGAAGTCAAACTACCTGCAGATAGAAGTCAGATAGTTCCTGCTTCCTCGATATGCGCTCCGCCAGGTCCATCTCAGACCATGATCCCTCATCCATAAAGAATGGCTTAGGTTGGAGTGGACCTTAAAGCCCACCTAGTTCCAACCCCATACCATGGGCAGGGTTGTCACCCAGCACATCACCCCCAGACCAGACCAGGACCTTATCCAGCTCAGCCCTGAACACCTTCAGGAATAAGGCATTTAAAACTTTTCTAGGCAGCCTGTTTGTGCCTCACCATTCTCTGAGTGAAAAGTTTCTAACGTCTAATCTAAATTTCCCCTTTTAGATTAACGCCGTTCTCCCTTGTCCTATCTCTATCAGACCACATTAAAAATCAGTCTCCCTCATGTTTATGAACTCCCTGTAAGTACTGGAAGGCTGCAATAAGGTCTTCCCGAAGCCGCCTCTTCTCCAAGCTGAAGAACCCCTGCTCTATCAACCTTTCTTCATACGAGATGTGCTCCAGCCTTGGAGGCCTTCTGAAAGAAAGCTCTTGCATACATAGTTATGCATATGTTCAATATTTTGGGGGGTGTAAGCAACACAGAACTGGATTAGCAGCTACAAAATTTAGTTTCAAATTCATCCTCAGCTTTTGTCTTTTTTAGTAGCGTCACGATGTCACTTGATCTGCATTATTCTCTTGCCTAGCAAGAAGCAAACATGGGATTTGCTCCCATTCAAACTATTGACAAAATAATTGCATGAGAAAGAGCTGTCAAATGTTATGACAGCAGAACAACACTAGGTATATCTGTAGTGTATTACACAAGAAAACATTACGTATGAAATTCAGGAAGAAATGGCGGTGTACTTGAAGAAAGTGGATGTGCTACTTGCTTGAAGCGACCAGCATCTCATTCACCTAGAAGCTAAAGGAGGGCTCTCTTACAATCACCTCAAATGATATTTCTGACTTTCTAAACATCTAGAACTTCGTATCACTTCATTTATATTTACTATTGTTTACTTAACAATCAAATCACGTGGCACGTTTTCCTGATAAGTCAGGAAAATCAATATAAAACTAACAGAAATTTGGAAGCTCTACTTGTTCTGAGATACTCTTATTCTACCCCATTTGCTACGCTTGTCTTTTTAATAAATGACCAATTTACTCACAATAACTCAAATGATACATACAATTTATTAAGCTCCCAAACCATGCCATTTACTAGCGCCTCAGTAGATTCATTAAATACCTTGGAAAAAATCAAATTAAAAAAAAAAAAAGACTACTTGCATAGTATAGGAGTTTCAAAGACTAACCAGATTAACGGGACTTACTCAGACTTTTCATCATGAGTCTAATGACAAATCTAAGACTGAAGTCTCAAATTATACTTGATCACTACTGAAAGAACTTAGGGTTGATTTTTTGAGAACATACTTGCTGGTGCTGCACTCCACATTTAAGGTATAATTACAATCCTGACTTGTACACATTAAGATAGCATTCATTGCCAATTTGGCAGTTTCAAAAGTATGTGTCAGATACAAATGAATCTTAGAAGAGATGTAATTTTTTTTTTTCCCCCTTACAGGCTACAATATAGGCTCCAATCCTGTATTATTGAATCCATCAGCAATTTTCTCTATTGGCTGCAATAGAGAAAAGATTAAAGTTCCTATTGTGTAAGATTGATGATGACTATGTAGCACCTAAAGCACAGAAAATAGAGAATTGAGATTCCCTTCTTAGTCCTTTCAAACATGACCTTTCGGGGACCGAGTTCCCCACTTCCTTTATATTGCACACACATCTTGTTCCTTTATTAACAACCTTTGGAGAATATTTTTAGACAAATTGTACCAATTTTTCTTCTCCTAAAAACATTTCTAAAAATAGCTTTTTGCAAAAGTTCAGTTTTGAAAAGATATGTTACCTTCTGATAATAGTTTTTTCTGTTATCATTGCATTTTATTTGAAGTATACACTGACCTTCAGGTTATATTCTTGATGTATTAAGCAGATAAATAGGACAACAGATTTTGATTTGCATCTCTCTGCTTTTACAATAGAAGTTAAATGGTATGTGATATACATAACTGAATTATCAAACTCACTTAACACTCCACAGTAAATAAGAAGAAATTCTTACTTAGTTACAGCATCAAGCCGATAAGAGGAATAATCATCATTAGAATGCAGTGCTAGTTCTTTGTTTACTAACTAGTCTAGGAAGCTTATAAAGTTTTAAGATTCAATTCAGGGAAAGCAAGTGAACTGTTTACAAAGAAATAACGCAATACTGAGAACACTCGACCTAGATCCATTCATTTTAAAAGCCAAGGAAGCATTTACTGAGCTTGAGGGTAGACCTGGACCTTGAAACCAACTCTTGAGTAGGGTCAACAGCATTTTTATTCTTCCTGTCTTTGGGCAGGCAGATATAAAAATATCAGCTATAAAGCTAATAACTAACATGGCCTGTTTATTCTATTGTGGACAGTCAATTTGTGAACAGAATACATAAAACAAAAAGAGAACAGGACCATTCTATGCAGTCTAGACTTCTGAACACTCCCAACTAAAAGGTTTATTTTTATTTTTCAAACTTTCTCAGCACTTTTTTTTTTCTGTTCTTTAAAAGCCTAATTGATTGTATAACAAAAAAAAAAAAAAGCAAAAAAGAATTTCCATAGCAACTATTTCAAAGAACGCAGCTCAGCAACTCATAACAAAAACAATTTATGTACTTTGAACTGAAGTCTTTATTTCTGGGGATAGATTTCTTTATCAGTGCTTAAGTGGAAGCATTATATTGGTTGTGAAGTATTTCACATTAATGCATTATTAAAACATTAAAGTTTTTCCAAAAGAATTTCACATGACCCTCCATGAAAGTGACATTAAATCTCAAAAACACAAATCAGATTCTGAAATTCTCAAGTTATTACAAAGACATTTCAGCTGATCTGCAATAAATTGCTTTAATATTTGAAGTATATATATTTTAATGTCACTACATACATTTTCTTAAACTTAATTAAACAAGGATTTTTCATAGCGAGAAAAAAGTAGTGAAGCAAATCTTCTGATTATAAAGCTGAAATCCATATGTTGCTTGGCTGCATGTAAAGTTGCTTTTGGCTTTTTTGTTTGTTTTTAAAATTTTCCTCATTAAGAAGGTTTTCTTTAAAGGTTTGCAGTAGATTATTCTTTGTACACCTTTTTGTGATTGACATATTGCCATTCAAATCCCTCCTGGCTACCCGTTATAGCCAGTGATGTACATGCTACAGAATCATTCTTTTAGATAATTAAATATAAATAATTATTTAAGTGTGAACCCCAATCATCACAGTACAGGTTCTGACTGCTCTATGACAGCATCATCTGAGTCTCAAAACAGGGAATTTTTAGGCTTATAATGATAAAATTGACAAAATGGATGCTACTCTTATAACAAGCTTTTTTAAGTGCTAATATCTACTTCAGACATAACTGTGCATTCTTCTCTATTACAAAATATATTTATATCAGCTTTCTTGACGTAAACATGATGGTCCTTGTTAGGAGAAAATAGCTATCCAACAGTACAAAACACTGCACTTCTCTACCTTTGCGTTCCCTAACTTAGGAACATTCCAACAATCATGTTACTCCACACAAAAATCCTTGCTCAGCTGGTAAACTGTATTGGAGATCTAAAACAGAAGGCTGTTGCCACTTCCCATGCAATTTCCTGTTTGTTTTACACAACATGCATGTTGTCAAACACTATTATTAATTAAGTCATTCTTTGTCGCAATAGATAACTTTTTGGAAGGACTCCATGATGGGGGACAAGATTTTAAACTGCCTTGGCAATAACCTCAAACAGCCTCCCGCCAATGAGCCACACTGAGCAGAATGCCATTTTAAATAGCAGAATGGGAAGAGTAAAGGTAAGTTTATCTGAAATCCACTTTTTCCTCAAGGCTTTTAGACTTAGTTCCTTACTAAAGCGCTACACACCAGGATTCAGACTGGCAGTTCTCTCCTATTGCAAGCCATCTTTCCAAACAGGACTGCTGGTCACTCTCTTTATTTGGAGACATAAGCAGCAATCAGCATCTGATTTCATTTCCATACTCATGCTAATGTGACTTCAAGCAGACTAAGATAAAGCTGCCTTTGACACCTTCCACACCCAAGGTTCTTAGAACAGCATCACAAGCAGCAGAACACAGTTTCCTCGCCTTCCAGTTTGTCCTTGCAGTACTAGCATTCCCGAGTTCTCCCTTTACAACTAAATTCCATGAAAAAAATAAAAATACAAAATTCTGATGAGAGTTCTGTTGGAAGACAGCTAAAGGTATGTAAAAAAAAAGTGACTGGGTGACCCAATGTTCATACACGCAGTTCTGAGAAATTTCTGGTTTCAAGACACTAAAGGACAGTACCATTATTTATTTATACTACCATCATTAATAGATGATCATTTGAAAAAGAAACATATCAGAGCATCTAATGTGCCAGCAATGACTGAAGAAACAACTAGTTGCTGTTGAAAGTGAAGTTCTTAGTCAAAATGAAGACAGATGTTCTGATAACTGAATGACCACAGACACAATTAGCTGTTTGATCAAAAGCACACAAATTTGTTTACCCTTTTATAAATTTTTCCTTAATCACATTTAACTTTAAAAGTACAGGTAGGCATAGAGAAATGACTAAATTTAGGCAGAGGTTGTGACATTTGTTAGGAAATCATAAAAATGTAATGCATTAAATGCATAACAGAAGTTCACATAGTTCAAGACAAAAAAAATAGTCACAGTAGAAATAAGAAAATTAAGTTTTGCAACATATTTATTTGAGAAGTTGTATCTTTTTGAAATCATTAAAAAGAAAAAGGAAATCATCAAGGGAAAGAACTATGAAAGCTTTGCAACCAGGGAACTCAAAAAGAGGCTCCAAGGTGTTCGTCTCCTGCTTTCACCACCGATTTTAAAGAAAAATAAATAAACAGACAGAACCAAGACATACAAATTTAACTCAAGACAATAAAGCTCAAAGGCCTTGAAGTATTAACTATCCCTACTAAAGCATGTAATGGAAAGCACAGCAATAGCAGCACAGTAGTAAGGTCTTAGGCTGCAGTAAGTGAGGATATGCTCAGACGCGGCAGCTATGGACACAGAAGCAAAGGAAAGAATCTACTTACCCTTGGAAAGCCTCAGGTACACAGGGATCTCCAGCAAGATATCCCTGTCTCCACTGCTAACACTTAAATGAGGTCTGGGAAGGGGTGGATCCTGGCTCCACCCCTTACAGTCACTCAGGTGCTTTGCTTGCACCTGAGCTCCCCTGCGTTGACCCTGCCTTCCCACCAGGTGCTCAATCACTGGTTCAAGCTGTGACTTAGCACTTCCACTACAAAGTGCCTACAAATAATTTTGCCATAAAGAAAAAAAGCAAAAGGTAAAAGAGAATGTGAAAAGGATAAGTATTGAAAACACAACTTATGTTCACTTAAATCACAGTAACCTCAAAAAGAATCAGGGTGTAGTTGGATTACCAGCAGAAACACTCAGGCCTTCACAAAAAATCAACAATTGAAGTGACAAAGGCCAAAAAGCTTACGTATTTTAAGTATTTAATTTTAAACAAAGGATTGGTTGATTACTCCAGAGAGTGAGAGGTCTCAAAAAAAAAAAAAAAAAAAAACCCAAAAAGTAAATAAACTACTCAGTGAAAGAGAAAGTCATGAAATTTCCTGTGTCCCCTCCTAAACTTCTGCAAAGTGTGAATGTCATGCACATGTGGGCAAAAGTATTTCCTACAACTCAAATGTTTATTGATTTTTCTTTACATTTATTAATTTAATCCTTATGTTTATTGGTATCAACTCATCGAGAAGGGCAGGAGGGGAGGAAGAAAAACCAAAGAAATCTTTTCTAGCCTCACCCAAAAAATGCTTTGAAAATGTGCTATTCTGAAGTTTCCCTGAGTAAGATTCTAATCAGTGGATACTTTTCCCTGCTGTGGACATTTATGTGACTCAGCTGCTACAGAACCCATGCAAACACATTGAGGATGATCTAAATTATACATTTTCAGGCATGCTTCTACATCTTTGATTTTGACATCTCATTGTTTCAAGGAGGAGCACTTTAGAGAGAAGGAATAGAAGGAAGTGAGCAGCTGGGTCTATGTCAGAAGGCAGCTTATGGCTCAGAATTTGCAGATAAGAGCAGAAAAACATTCTTCTACTGATACATACACATTCTCCTCTTACCACCCCAAACTACAGTGTCAGTATATGCATTCATTTTCTTGACGCGTGGATTTTACATCCAATGTATTTTGGGAGAAAACAGGTTTTTTTCCATATTCTGCATTGAAAGAAGTGCTTATAGTCCTAAGGGCAGCTACAGAAGGAAAAATACGTAAAAATTTCTCAGAGACAACTGAAATATGACTACTGTGGTTCTACTCAAAGACAGACACACACAGCTAGAATATCTCCCTATAGGCAAGTTCCACACTGCAACTCTGTTTGCACCACCTATACACTTCTCAGAGTTCCAGAGTGAATGACTTCACGTTCCAAAGTATTGTTATAAAATAGTATAAAAAGAAGTATTTATTAGCATGCTATCCCTATTACATTGAGCCTCCAAAGTAAAAGAAGAAAGATGTTCTGTCACTTGGTGACCTTCATACACATCACATACCATGAATTATTAAAATCAGCATGGATCTCATCCATTTGAGCAAATTAACAAGATTCTATTGTATTTTGAAACTGAAGACACATCAGAGATGTTGGCGTTATCAGTGTGTGCTGACAGTTTTTAATCACATAGCATTTAGAACTTCTGATCAATACAATGGACTTCTAGCTTGCTCACAAAGATGAAAACTAATGAGCAAAACTAATTTAAATTTGCAAGTTCATCTGTTTATAATGAAACTAAGCATGAAAGACTTTTTTTTTTTTTTTTCCAATGGTACATTCTTTTACTTTCAGATAACTCACACTATCTTCTTAAGAGTTGCCTAGAGGAAGCAAGAGAATACTTAGTTCTAAAAATTCAATCAACAGCAGCAAAGTGAAAGAAACCTCTCAGATCAGCGATATGAAAAGGTGGAAGAAAAAGAAATAGATTCAGAAGAATAATTTATTGAAAAAAGCTTGTCCTAAGTTTCCTTATTTTTTTTTCCCCAGGAATACTTTTAAAAATCATATTTTGTTTCATTTTGCCATAAATAAAACATTAAATTTAAGCCAAACATCACTACACTTGCTGGCATCAAAAGAGACTGACAGAGTGACTGCTCTATATTCTTTGCAGGAGTTATGAGGTCAGAACACATTTTCTGATGGCTACTTAGTGCTATGCAAATTGTCTACGTCACAGTTGGTTTTATGTTTCTGCTCCAGAAGCAGAAAAAAAAACAGGGGGAAAAAAGAAACCATAGTAAGTGAGACATATTTTAAAAGTGATAATATCTAATTAATACACATTAGCCTTCATTAGAGGGCTTATAGTGAAACCCGAGACTGTTACCTAGCTGCCAATCTAGCCAAAACCAAAGTTCTGCTCATGAAGCCAACCTTTTCAGGAGGTAAAGAGAGAAAAACATTTTTGTTTCAGTCCATGGTTTTGTTGTTGTTTGTTTGTCCAAATCACAGAATGACCTGGGTTGAAAAGGACCGCAATGATCATCTAGTTTCAACTCCCCTGCTACGTGCAGGGTTGCCAACCACCAGACCAGGCTGCCCGGAGCCACATCCAGCCTGGCCTTGAATGCCTCCAGGGATGGGGCATCCACAACCTCCTTGGGCAAGCTGTTCCAATGCGTCACCACTCTCTGGTTGAAAAACTTCCTCCTAATATCTAACCTAAATCTCCCCTGTCTCAGTTTAAAACCATTTCTCCTTGTCCTATCACTATCAACCCATGCAAAACAGTCATTTCCCCCTCTCCTGTTTATACACTCCCCTCAAGTACTGGAAGGCCACAGTGAGGTCTCCCCAGAGCCTCCTCCTTTTTTATTTCAGTACTTGAAAATGCAGGAAAACTCTGTTCCTTCCATCCATTTAGACAATTAAAAAATTAATAACTTAATACAATTATCTGAAATCTACCATTTCTAAAACAGAAAAGACGTGAACGCACACACAAAAATTCATTTCTAACTATAGATAACATTTCTTGTACAGATTTGGAAAGAAAACCCTGCACATACATTTTATTGAAATAAGGATATTTAAAATGCCAATTTTCTGCATTTTAATTAAATTTTTAAGTATGAATATGAGGTAGGTTCCTGTTTTGTTTATTTTTATTAGGAATTTAAGTGACAGATTGTATTTAAATGTAAATCAACCAGTTTTAAAGGTCACTGATCAAGACGAATCGTCTGCCTCCTAGAAAAGAGACTGGAGAGGGGGGAAAAAAATTGAACAAACATCAATTTATTTTTTCTTTAATGATAATTCTTTCACATAAATGAGAAAGATGCCGAGGAAGCTGCACAACGGCGAATATTTGGTGCCTTTCCAACAGTAACTTCTGCTAGAAAGTGAAGAAGACTTTTGGAAAGAGCACTTGTGATTAGAACAGACACACATACTTGACGATGTTGTTTAAGGGAAAAAAAATAATGCATTGTCAAGAAAATGATCCATGTAACTTGACAGGTCTTTTCCCACTCTAATTGTTAGGACTGACTCAAAAAGCAGCAATAAGATACCAGGAAAGAAATTATCTCCTTTCAAGTTAAAATTGTGTCTGCTAGCAGAGCATACTTACATTTTAGACATTCACTTGTAGCAGTCCTATACCCTTTTAAAATGTCTAATAATTAGAATTCAAATTTGGAACAACAAAGACAACAATTCTACAGTCGTAAGAGTCCTATTAATTTGATCACAATAAAATGAAAGTGCTTCATCTACTACATACACAAAAATAAATATGTATAGACAGAAATATATATAGCTAAATAATACTGATACTATATCAATTTTCAGAGAGTAAGAGTAATTAAATACCAAAGAATATTCCTCCTAAATGAAACTCTGAGATTTTAGAGAACAAGAATTGTGTTCATGATTTATTCTCACTATTTTCAAATGTTATTCTGCAATCCAGACTAGCGCTTAGGCTGTTCTCCACCATCACCTTCACAGAAACAGAGATGTTTCACACCACTGTAAATGCAATTTTAAAGCAGTTACGTGAAGTCAAATACGGCATTGAGATTTAAATAAACTTAAATGCAACACAACTGCTTACAAAAAATACTAAAGACAGAGGGTGAGCAATAAATAATAATAATAAATAAATAATAGATAAAAAATAAATTGTTAAGCATCTTTCTAATATATAGTTCCTTCTATATAGGCACTGTATTTATCATATTTTGGAAGATGGAAATAAAATATCTCACTGCAGGCTCTTGATTTCTGATCCTTATAAACATGAGAATTCGGCCATTGAAATGCCTTTAACTCTTTGTCTCAAGTGGGTTGGGTTGGTTTGAACTGTTGCTTCAGAGAGTAAGGAAACAGGTTTTAAAAGGAATGATTCAGTGAATTCCTAAGGCAGGCCTCAGAGAAGGTAAAAAGAGGTCTAGGAATCCAGCTTTCAAAAATAAGGGATTCAGTAACTCCAAAAGTTGATGCAGAAAAATCCACATTTCACAAGATGCTGAGGGTGGGGAAGATCACCTTTGGATAGATTTTTGACAGACCAGTCGGTTTAGTTAGTGTGAGTGAGTTTGAGGGGGTAAAACTAAATAAATCCTGTTCAAGAACAAATTCTCAGAACCTTCCTCTTGCAATAAATCTCAGATCTTAAAAATGAGCTCCACATGTAGTGCAAATGCAACCTTTAACTTTCCTTCAAAGGAAAGACTGAGCTAGTGGGAGACCATGGGAATTGATTTAAGCTCTTCCACTTAATGGAATAAGGACATGAAGTTTGGCGTTTAATACTAAGCTAAGAGGTACACATGATTCCTCCAAATTCTCTCTCTTATTTCCTGTTCCTCACTACTTAGTATAACTGGTCTCAAAGTTATGTTCCTAACAAAGCAGAAATTATAAACCCATATAAAGACATGTGTTTGAAAAAAGAATGCATTTCTAGAGCATGTTCCTCCTCGGTGCCAGGCTTCAACCCACCACATCTAATCCTCGCATGCAACAACCACTTACCAGTGACATAAGCCACAGAAATTCTTCCTGTAAGTCTAGAGATGATAGCATAGCAGAGGATAACAACTTAAACAGCTGCTCTTTCCACTTTTTTCTGACCTCAAGAGGTCTAATTCTGTGCAAAGGTTGTTAACACTGCTGACTCTCCTCACCTGCATAACAACAAAAACCAATCACGCAATTTTCTTTTTCTTTTCTATTTTATGAGATCCAAGACACTGGATTATTTTTTTAAGCTATTTTAAAATAGTTCCACAGCAAATTCAGACACTGAGAAGTTGCAGTACTGATAATGAATTCCAAGATTTCTATTTGCAAAACTCTGGGCTGCATACAGAAAAAATCAGAACTAAAGGAGTGATGACTAATTAATTTTTCTTCAGTGAAAATCATTAAACAACTACAAAATACACATTCTATTAAACTACTGATTTCTTCAATAAACAAATCATGTGAAGAAAGAAAACGGTCAGTGGAAAAACAGGTTAAAATATCTTAGAGGAAACCAAGGCATTTTGTGTCAATACTGATAATTACGTGTGCAATGAAGCTGTCAAAAGTATCAAAAGTATAGATAGAAAACTGGATTAAAGGGAACAAAATAATTCTATCATCACTTAAAAAAGCTGGTTTTGGAAGATATACACTTTCTAAATTTCTTATGTTTTAGGCAGGAAATTAATATTACTACTTAATTTTTTAACTTTTTTTGAGGGTGGGTGTCCTGACTCAAGCAGAACTGTCCCCAGTGAGTTGCTTCTCATTAAGCTTCCATACATCTCTGATAGGTTCTCTTCTAAACATCAGCATGAGTATCCCAAAAAGGGAAACCAAAGACTGCAGCAGCAAGATGTGGAGACTCAACTCTCCACAGGTGAAACTGAGCACTGCAACACCCACAGCAGCAATTCCCATTCACTATTTTAACAATCACCAACCTGAATCAAACTGAACTGGTGGAAGAAGAGATCGGAGGACACTGCAGATAGAGCTGAGCTACAGCTGATCTAATGGATCTGCTAGTCTGAACTTCTGCTTACAAATGGTTGTTGGATAGATCACTTCTCTGGTAGATATTACTCAGAATACCTGCTGGACAACATAAACTGCTATTTAAAATATATGCATGAAAGCCCAGTATGGTTTTTATAACAAGTTTCTTCAAATGTGAAGCCTGCAACTTCATATCATTAGTAAGATTGCTACAGCAGTCACGAAAGCAGTGCCACTTAAGTGCTTAGAAGGATTTATTATAACCAGAAAGAAGAAACAAGGATACTTTTGAATAAACTCAATACAATTATTTCCTGTACCTAATAACAGGCCCTGGATTTTCCTTCACCAGCCCAGCAGATCTGATTATCCAGACAGGGAGCCAAGAAATCCCTTCCTGCCTGTTGGGCTGAATCCAGCCTTACCTCTGCAGGTCCCAGCTGGGATTTCTTAAGCACTTAATACTTCATGTCACATAAAGAATTTTACTGTACAGATAGGAAATTCAGCATTTAGGCAAATCAGTTCTCTTCAACACAAGAAATACTTATGTTAGGTCTAAAATTCTTTTTTTTTAAAGACAAATTTTGACAACAGAGGCATTCTCAGGACTCTTTAAGCTAACAATTAATTTAAATAATTTTAAAGGCTTTTTTTTTGTTGTTTATTTTTAAGGTTTTCTAGTCTCTGAAAATATCTCAGATTTGTATTTGAACTATTTCACAAACAATACACAGAACATCCCAGACTCTCAATGTAACAGGGTTAATATCAAATATTAGTTAAATATGTTCAACTTAATGATACTTTGTGCTAATCTAAAATTCAAAGTTCATTAAAGCATATGCATGACAGAACAGAAGGCTGCTCGATGACCTCATTGAAGTTTGAGTATCTAAAGGGAGCCTACAAACAGGAGGAGAGTGAGTCAACAGTTTGCAAGAGTAGATAATGGCAAAACAAGGGGAAATAGTTTTAAGTTGAAGGAGGAAAGATTTAGGTTGGATATCAGGTGGAAGTTCTTTACTGTGAGAGTGGTGAGGTGCTGGAACAGGCTGTCCAGAGAGGCTGTGGATGCCCCGTCCCTGGAGGTGTTCAAGGCCAG
>JAOWBP010002392.1:58533928-58549051 GCA_028571105.1 Tragopan temminckii
TGTGTTACATGTACACAAAAGTAATTCCTATTAGCAGAGAAGATAGGACAGAATAACCCAACAGTATTGTTCCTATTGCATCTCTCTACAATTCCTTCTTCCAGATACATCTGCATTCACTCCTGCTCCCTATTCTTTGCCTTCATGCTCAGATAAAATCACCTGCATTTTTTTCACCAAGATCTATTGCTCCTATTGAAGATTCTTCTCCACTCAAAGAAGCATAGTAACTATTGCTGCTGTGGCTTTAGAGTAAAAGGGAGATTTAGGTTAGATGTTCTGAAGAAATTCTTTACTCAGAGGGTGCTGAGGCAGTGGCACAGGCTGCCCCCTGAAGCTGTGGGTGCCCCATCTGTGGAGATGCTCAAGGCTAGGCTGAGTGGGGCCCTGGGCAGCCTGAGCTGGTGAGGGGCAACCAGCCCACAGCATGGAGATTGGCAAGTGAACAGTGGCAAAGGTGTTTAAACTAAATTTGAAACATCTTTTCCCCTTATTTATAGCAAGGAATACAATTGAACGTGGAACATTTTTAAAAATCATAACTATCTTTCAAAGTTTTGCTAATCCATTAAAGAAACACAGAACATGAGCTCAACTGAAAGGGAAATACTGTATTAAATTACACAGAAATGTGGTTAACATCACACAGAGATCAACCAAACCCTGAATTATAAAATAAATATTTTTAAGATGTGAATGAAAAATAAACAATACAGCCCTGGAAGTCAAAGAAACTAATAGAATAAAGCAGAGGTAATTGATGGCACATATTTTTTCCTTTCACATATGACACACAGATGACAGTGAAGAGATCTCTACTATAGGAGGTATTTCCAACCAGAGAAGCAACAGAAAATGCACAACATGCAGAAATACAGAATATATTCCTAATTGTGATGTGATAAAGGATGAATTCACTAGAATATAAATGCCAATGTAAGTGCCGAAGCCCCAAGAAAAATCCACTGATTCAAAAAGGTGATTGGAATGTTTTTAAGTAAGTATACTGCACTCTTAAAAATTGTTCTGAACTAATAAAATGTTATTCTAGGCAACATGTGAAAAACATTGTCGTGCTCATCCTTGCAAGGAATGGGTGATTACAACAAGGTACTTATCAACAGTGTCTGCTACAAAATAACAAACTGTAAACATATCAACTTTCTTATGAAATGGAAGAAAAGAATAAGCATTCGATGCAGAAATTTGGAGATGCTGCTGTTAATCCAATCGATGAGAAAAACACTTGTTTATTTTCATGGAGTTCAAAAGGCTATAGAAAATAACCAAGTACAGAATCACAGAATCATTACAGTTGACAAAGACCATTAAGATCACCTAGACCAACCATCAACCCTTCACCACCATGCTCACTAGACCATGCCCCCTGGTCCCACATTAGTACAGAAACCTCAAAACTAAAATCCAAAAAGCTATCTCCACAATTAGAAGCAATTTAGCTGTATCTGAAGAGTTGTGGACCAGCTGATGAGCCCTGCTAATGCCAGCTCTTACTAATTTAAACCGATCATGATGGTGGTTCAAGACCCAAACTAGCATAGGGCTGCCTTGCTGTTAACTGCAGACCAACTTGGTTCTTTTCAAACTTTGCTGTTGTGTCAACTTGTTAAAAGTAAGGGGCAGCAAGGGGCAAAGGCAATGGTAGATTGCACCTGCCTTGCTCTTAGTGTAAACAAGAGTCTGTTTTTTGTTTTCTTCTTTCTCCCGTTGCTGATTTTCCTATCATTCTTTTTTTCTACTAGACCACAATAATTAACAATACTTTTAACAACAATTAACTGCAGATCAATAGCTACGTGTCTGATTTCCTATAGAAATAAGGGAAAGGAGAAAAGCAATTTAGATTGAGCTTTTATATTAACACAAACTTTGTCATTATGTTGGAAAAAAATCCTCCTTCTCTCCAGCGTAGAAACACAAAGTTTCTATTTCTATATTTCTATTGTGAAATCAAAGCTTTGTTACGCTGCCTTTAAGATGATTATAAGATTCAAAATCCTCAGACAGCATAACTTCCCATAAGACAATGCAAATAGTGCAGGAGAGACTTAAGACAGCCCCAGTGAATTATTCCCTTCAGAACTCTTTTCATCATTTTATTACTGTTAGAACTACATGTTCTTATTGTAATTTGTGTGCTGTTTCTTAAAAGGCAAGGAACAAATAATTACTGCCAGATAAGGAGACAATAAAGCAATATCTTAACAGGCTTAAATGTTATATTGCTTGGCACTGAAATATCCAAGTTCTAGTTAGCCTGTCTCCAAAGGAAAAAAATCAAGGTTTCTGCAGGATGAGCACAGCCTGCTGCACCTAAGTCCCCGTGCATGTTGTCCATATGGCAAAACTCAACTAGCGAGGAACTCTGAGATCACAAACATTTTTCTGCAGTGCATTTTAAACTGATCAGTCACTGGAAAATTTATCAACATCATTTGGCTCAGAGCATACTAAGAACTGGGAATTAAAATTTGCTAATCTTTTTAAGTCAATGACTCAAAATAACCCATAGAAAGTGAGAGCGACCACAGAATGACTGAGAGCTTAAGATGTGGCCAACATTTGAATCTCCTAACCTTTGGGTCAGAATGTGGACAACTGGATACACCCAATCAGCGTAACAGCTCAGAAGGCATCAACTTCCCTACAGTTATTTATTAAAGGAAACTATCACAGCTTTAAGTAGAAATATAACTCTTGGAGCATATCTAGCTGATTGAAACCAAGGGGGTATATGCAACGATATGAAAATCCCACCAAGGCTTTCTGGTATTAAAGCTCTAAATTGGTTTCTGATCAAGATGGAAGTGATTATGGACATCCAGCAACAAACCTTTTGTATATGAAAGTGTATTTGGTTTTAAATACATCCAGGAAGCTTTGGATTTTAGAACCAGATGCCTAAGAATTGTTTAAATTAAATTTTTGCATTAAAAAAGACTTTCTGGATCTCTGCCAAATTTTCATTTTGTAGCTTCAGATGAATATTACCATTGAACTATAAAGAAGTTAATAATATTTGCTAAAAGGCCAGTGGAACCAGAAAGCAAGCAGGAAAATTACCTTCTTAGACTTGATTATCTCAGGAGATATAGCTAGCAAATATATTTGAATGAACACTAGTGGATAGAGGGAGAATATGTGGAGATTCAAAACAACAGTTTATAGGTTAGGATTAGATCTTTTACACTTGAAAGCTACAGTTAAGTGAAGAGAATCTCCTTATATATAATTCAGCAAGGAGTACTTAATATATTCATATAACTAAGAAAAAAATACAAAACTTCATGTTTTTGTTTTTTTTTAATCTTACAAAGAACCAGCATTTCACAGTCTAATAATCACAGAATCATAGAATGGCTAGGGTTGGAACAAACCTCAAACACCATCCAGTTTAACTTCCCATGCCACGGGCAGGGACACCTCCCACTAAACCAGGTTGCCCAGGGCCCCATCCAATCTGACCTTGAACACCTCCAGAGATGGGGCATCCACAGCCACTCTGAGCAACAAGCTCCAGTGTCACCACTCTTTCAGTAAAGGTGGTGAGGAAGAATTTCTTCCTTAGTCAAATCTAAATCCCTTCTCTTCTAGTTCAAAACAGTTTCCCCTTGACCTATCACTATCAAACCATGTAAAAAGTCAGTCCCTCTCTCATTTATAAGCTTCCTCAGTGCACTGGAAGGCCACAATGAGGTCTGCAAGGAGCCTCCTCTTCTCCAAGCTAAACAAACCCAGCTCCCTCAGTCTCTCTTCATAGGCAAGGTGCTCCAGCCCAGCCAACAGCTTCGAGTGCTTTCTCTGGACCCACTCCATCAGCTCCACATCTTTCCTGTGCTGGAGCCCCAAGGTCTGGATGCAGTACTCCAGATAGGGCTTAAGCAGGGTTGAATAGAGCAGGACTCTGCTGGCCACCGCTCTTCCGATGGTTGGCTTTCTGGGCTGTAAGTGTGCACTGCTGGTTCATATCACCTTATCAACCCAATATCAAAGCCACTTCTTTCTAAATTAAAGATAACGATGTTGTGTAGGGCCATGGTGAAGTTGTGCTGGCTGTCTCAAGATCACCTCTTTGACTTGTGTGTACCTTGACATATCTTCCAGAAAGATCTGTTCCAGGCATAGAGCTGAGGCTCACCAGCCTGTAGATCCCAGAGTCTTTCTTACTACTCTTCTTAAAAAAGCGAGTGATGTTTTCCTTTTTGCAGTCACCATGGGTTTCCAGCCAACTGACAGCCACGATTTTCCAAATTTGATGGAGAGTGGCTTGGCAACTACATCAGCACCATGTGATGCATGTTACTGGAGAGCGGTGGCTGTCTATCTATTAACCTGTTCTTATCCTTGTACAACAGTGGTATTAGACCTCTTTTAGGCCAAAGGTTATGTTGAAGCTACATCTAAGAAAATTACATATCAGAGAATCCTTCTTATCTGAAAAAGCTAACCCTCCTTTCAGTTATCCATTTTTTTCCAAATTCATTTCAAGTTGTTCTGTAGTCAGTATTAAATTACTTTCAATGAAAATTAGGTCAGCCCAAGAAACACAGACATCTTGAGTCATCAGGTCTGCTTCCTTGCTACTGCAGACAGTCATGTCATAATATAATTAATAATAACCTTAATATGATAATAACTATACTCATAAACTTATCAAGTTTCTGTCTTTGAAACAGCCCAGACATTTAACCCCAATTAATCCTATTGGAAGTAGGAAGTTCATTCTAAATGAATTCCAGCATCTGACAGTTTTTTGTAGGCTTTTCTTTTTTTCGTTAGAGCCACTTTAATTGCATGCTTTCAGTTTATAGCTAATTTATACCCAGTTCTTCTGGCCTCATCAGTCTCTCCATTTAAATAAGTATTCTTCTTCCACTGTTCTTCCTATTGTTTTTTTTTTGCCTCATGCATTTTTGTGATGAGCCCTGATTGATCAACGGTGATATTTCAGTCTCCTCTTGCACAGACTATCCATTCCTGTAATAATTTCATCAGACCTATGAAACTGCTGTTTCTGGGATATACACGATAAAAACTGCAGTTTTATAGGAGATGCCTTATCATTCTCAGCTACTAAAAATATTTCACCTGGTATCCTGGAAAGATTTGCATAGCTTTTATTGTAAGCACATCATATTAGCAAATTTCTCACTAATATTCATATACTGTATTCTTTGGCACCGAGTTTTATGAACAAATTGTATGTTTCATTTACGTTTCTTAAATGAGGAGTATTTGTAGAGTTAGAAAGCGAGTTGTAAAACCTAGGGCACTCAGTAGAGGAAGGCCCTCTACACAGAAGAACAGTTCCTCATTAATAAATAATTAAACAAACAAGCAAAGACAAAAAAATAAGCAAAGACAGAAGAAAACAGAAATAGTGAAGTCCAGTATTTGAGCAACGATTGGGTTTTCTTTTTTAAAGTTACTATTATTGTTTAATGAAAAAGTTATTATGTAAGTGGTAAGATCTCATCAGCTTCATTCAGAAGGTTCAAACCTACCAATTAGTACCAGTTACTACCTCGTAAGATCACTGTCAAACCACTTACATTATTCTGATTTAACTGGGGAACTTATTCTATCCATCCTCAAATTTAAGACTAAGTCATTTTCTCCCAATTAAACAACAGCATTTAGAAACTGAATCTTAAATTTCAGCCTCGTGAAAAAAAAGGGGGGAGGGGGAGAAGCATAAAAAAAAAAGGAAAAGAAAGGAAAAAAAAAGGAAAAGAAAGGAAAAAAAAAAGGAAAAGAAAGGAAAAAAAAAGGAAAAGTTTTCTTAGTTTTTCAAAATAAGATATCATTTGATTTGGGATATTAAGTTCAGGACTCATACAGGAGCAGATAAAGATGCCTTTACATTATCTATCCAGAATCACACACACATACAGGTCACACAGTAATCTGTGTAGGGTAATTCAAGTAACACAAGCTTTAATTTCTGAAGAAAAAAAATATATATATCATGGGATAATTGAGAAGTTCACCAGAATTTTGACTGATACAGCACACACTGGCTCATCCACTCCAAAGTCTAAATGTCAAAAGTGCAAGAGGAAAGGTCAATCCACTGCATGTCTCATACTGAATCCTATTGAAGTTTCTGCTTCTCAACTTTTAAGATGGATTAAGGCTTCAGCCAACAGAATAATGTTAAGTGAATACTATATACTGAGAGTGAAAATCAAAAGGAGAAAAACAGATGACACCAGCAAATCTTCATGTGTACACGTACATATGCACACACATATATTTAGAAACTGTTAGGCTTCCTCTATTTTACTGACAATATTTTCATTACACCAGTAGCCAGGAAAGCTGCTAATAAGCAACAGAAATGTGCAAGTATTCCATATTGTTCTTTGACAGACATACACACACACAGACGCATGTATATACCTTTATAAATATTTCAGATCCACGTCTTAGAAAAACTATTCCTATTTTAGTCCAGTGCAGTTTACACTGGAGATAACATACAGGAAAAAGAGCAAAGGGGATGGCAGAGGTGATAATTCTCACTTCCTTTTTTTCTTTGGTAGGAGTATGTAAGAATGCTATTTTGGGCTAATTTTGGAATTGTAAGTAGACTTAAACATAAGCATTTATTTGGTAAGAAAGAAATGGACTAAATCTCATAATGGGTAATATACCAAGGAAATGCTATTTTTCCAAAGGCTTTTATTAAGAAATATATATGGTGAGCACAAAGCAACAATCTAGAGAGCTTCTATGATCAGTAAGGCATGATGATAACACACCAAGCACCTGGAAACAATTAAGGAATCCATGACAACTTGATTGCATGTACCATTCTTGAACAGTTCTCAAACGAAAGGCATTAAGAATTTACAGTCTAAATAATCCATCTCCTTTACATTTTGTCTTTTCTTTTACATGTCCAAGACTAAGAAGATGTGACAACTGATTTATGACCTACTTAGAGCACTGTCCTTGTAATTAGAGACAAAGTACTGTTACAAAGGTATTCTAAAGTATAACAATATGTAGATCCAAACTGATTTGCAGATTCCTTATAGAATACTGATTATATGAGATGATAACTTGAGAGATTTGAACAAACCATAACTGCTAATAGGCTATGTTTAAATAATGTAAGCAGATTTTTTTACCCTTCCTTCATGGGTGAGGTGATGTTATTAAAACAAAGAAATGAACCCTTCAGGATGCAAAGGTCCCCAGTTTTATTACCATTGCACTCATCTAGAAATTCTCCGAATAGGTTGGTGACCATCCCTGTATTCTCAGAAATAATGGTCTAAATGCATTCTTCAATGGATTTGTTCTCACTGTCTGTATTCCCTCTGCCATATAAATCATATATGATTATTTATTTCCCATCTTAAAACATTCTGTTTTGTTCATTGTGCTTTAAAATCCATGTAACTGAAATGAATACATTACAGTAGTAATCTCTACTTAGATGTCATATAATCATTTGTTAGCATTTGGAAGCCAGTTGTAAAGCATTTTCATACCTGAAGTATCCTGTGTACTTACTAAAAATAAATACGCATTTAAAATGCTAATCAGAATTCCCAAAGCTTTACATGAACAACTGTTAAATCTTCATTGCTACACCCTTAAACCCTTTTTTATAAATCTTTACTTATTGTGTCTTCTAAACTTACTTCCCGTTTCATTTGCAGTTGGGATTTTGTTCCGTTTCTGAGGAGGAACGATCATTCTTCAGTATGCTAATATATTTCAATGCCAGGAAAGGTCATGTATGATCTAGCTTGATCTTTTCCCATTACATTTCTGCTACTAGAACTGCATCTCTCTGGAATTGATTATACAAGCAATCTAGCTGACTAAAATTTGATTCACTTTACATTTGACATTTGAAATCAGTGATAGAAGATGAATATGTATTTTACAGTACAATGGATATTATTAAAGCTAGTATATATTTTCGATTCAATATTCGCATTTACATCCAACACCACAACCATTTCATTCACTTCACAGACCACTGAAATTTATAATTTTAATTAATCCAACTACTTTTTTCCTAAGGGACAGTAAAATACTGAGAGCACAGAACTTGGAGCCATTTAGCCACAGATCTGTGACAATCTAATACAATTATTTCACAAATGGTAACTTTAGAAAGAACTTTTCCAATTAATAAGTCTGATTAATAGTTCATTTGAAACATCACTGATACTCTTAAGTACAATAAAACATTAATTAAATTTCAATTCAAATGTAAATTGTTTTGAATGTGAGAACATATTACCATTTCGAACCCCTCTCTGTCTGCAGCTCTCAGCTACTTTTCAGTCTGTCATCCCTGAGGGATAAACTAAAGACCTGACTAGCCTTCATGGAATTGGAAAGTTGACATGAACATCAACATGAAAATTTCAGAAGATTGTGTCTGATGCTAGGGAACTTATAAACACACTGGGCCTCTTAAGATATGAATAAACACAGCAGCAAATTTAAAAATTCAAACTCAACTGAATTCAGTTGTCTTACAACAACAAGAAAGAACCAGAAAGGAATTCTGCCATGTAATAACATACTGAGGTGCACGATTCAGACGTGCAGGAAGCCTGTTATCTCTTTGTCCAACTAGATATTTTTCCATAAATTTTGTTTATTCCAAATGCTTAGATATTTTATTAAATATAGAAAGGCTTTTTCTTCTTTCCCCAAATATAATCTATTTCTTTGACTTATTTCCCTTGGCAACCTTGACTGCTTCTTAAGATATTTAGTAGATGTAAGGCCAATGGACCAGCAATTTCTGGTAGATCCTCATGCAAAATACAACCTGAATGTCTCTTCCACAAGCAACATCCTTTTCCTCCAATGATCAATAAAGGATCAGTTAAAATGAGAAATTAAGAAAGGAATAACTGCATGTAGATACCTGTGCTATAGAAACGTGCCCCCCAGACTGTATTTCCTATTGTTGTGAGTTCTTCTTTGATCCTCTCTACTTCTCAAGCTCTGTAGTTTCAGGATCTAATGTTATTACAATCATAAAACTATATAAAAATCTCACTCCTAAAACTTCAATAAGCAGACAACTGTCTGATTTCCCTCACCTCTAGGAATGACAATACAAACATCAAAGATCAGCTTTTCCTAAGTCTCATGTAACGCCTGTTTTCACTATTTTGACCTTTAAAGACTGTGAAACCAAACTGAATGTATTACGGAACTACTGTGGGATAACCATATATATACAATTGAGAGTTTTGCACATAAAATATTTACTTTTTGATAAAATCATGTAAAATTAAAAATACATATATACATTTAAAATCTTTCTTGCATTTACACAATTCAGCCTTGTAAACCAAAATTGTTGATCATCAGAATTTTGTACAACTATCCAAATATAATTTATTCTTTAAAATTCCAAGAATCTCAAATATATACATTCTTTTCCTTCCAAAACATTTGTAAATTATTGTTTGAATGCGTTTCTTTCACATTTATCAATGCAAAGCAATTCTGTTCGGGATAATTTCAATTGTGTATAGTAACATGTGAGTATAAAGCAATATAGAATGGGAAATGAGGAACCCCAGAGCCAGCTGTCACTGCTGGAGACGTTCTTAGGTTGATGGTGTAATTATCCAAGCTGGAATTTTGCCAGAAAAATCAACACGCAATACTCTAAGCCTGGTTTATTAATCCAGCTCTTTATGTCACTGAGCTAAATATACCATTCCACGTTGCATCAAAGCTGGTCTAGTTTATGCAGCTCCTGTGTGCCAGCAATACTGCTTGGTGTCTCCTACTCTCTTCATTCTGGACTCACGTTTTATATGTCAAAAAAAACTGCTCTACTTTTCTGACATACGTTTTTCTAGGCGGAAATGTTGACAAAAGATGTCTGTATCATTCTGCCCAATGTTATTTACACTCTCTATTCCTCTCTCTCTCCCCTACCTGCATCTTAAAAAAAGATTACAAATGAATATAACATTTGTCTTGTTATGAGTTATAGAATCAGGAATTCAAGAAGAAAACCAAAATTCTCCATAGCACTCATTTTATATGTCTCCAGTTTTACAAAGCACAAATCTGTAAAAAAAATAAAATCACTATCAACTATTATAAAGCTCTAGTGACAAAGAAAGATGCATGAGGAGCTCAGACACTGCTAAAGAACACGGTATATAAGCCTGGATCAGAGAGCATGCAACAGAGTAGGTTAATGACTCTAAGACAGTAAAAGACTCTTTGAGAGAGAAGCAAAACTGAGTCAGCATCACAACCCCAAAGGGAGACAGCTACAAATTCAGACAGAAAACTGAAAATTCTCTTTTAGAATATGGCATAACACACAATAAAAAATGTCAGCAACAGGAAACTGATGACACTGAAAAAGGAAACTGCATATCAGGACAACCAAGCATTGGCATCAAAATTCTAAAAGAAAACAAAAAGAATAAGAAAGTGGAGAACACCGACATAATGCTGTACGTTAACAGAACAGAGCAAATACTGGACTTATTATGATGCACTGGCAATTGAATGGTAAAAAAAAAAATTGCATGCACAAACAGGAAAACAGTGAAAACAAAAAAAAAGATATAGAGGATAGGAACAAGAAGCCTCAGAATAGAAAAGATTGGAATAAGCTCAGATCAAGGTTTTCATATATAAGATTTTATCCCTGTCCACTCATATGATCACTGAAGTTCGGTTTTTAAGTATTGAAAATAAATAAATAAATAAAATAACAAGTACTGCGGGCCTCACTGAACATCAGTGAGCACTTCATACCAAAGTCCTTCAGACTCTTCGAAATCGCAGCTGGAAATCTGCCAGCCTTTTTCTAAAACCTAAGAATTATGGTACTGGCAGATGGTATTTTTCGACTTTAGGATTTAAAATGGAAAATACTGAGAGCTACTTAATTCTGTGGTAATAAAGATAATTACAATCAATGTCAATAATGGAATATTTTTCTTACGGGCATAGATTGGAAACATATTTTTCCTCTCTACACATGTAAGTCTGAAAGCATCTGACATATGTTTTTACCATTTGAAGGAAAATTATCAGATGAAAACCACTGCATCATGAATATATATGGTATTTCTGAAATTTCAAAGCCTTGCATGAAAACAGTTTTCTTATAATACCAAATTAAATTTCGAAATTAAATTTTCCAAAACTGAGATTAGTTCTGACAGTAAAGAAAGTGTTACGAGGGTCACTCTGGAAGTAATGTCTCCTATTGCATCACTGCACTCGCATCCACTGTTTGGTTTCCTTAAATGTTCAGGAAGCATCAATGAATGCCAACGGCTGAATGTCAATATTTTCTGGACAGAGGGAGTCATTACACACCTTTGTTTCATATTCGTTTCCATGTCAGACACCATCCTGTCAGAGAGCCCTTCTGCTGCCATCTGTCACACAGCAACAAAATGTAACCGAATATTGGTGGGAAGGTTCAACCTTTACTGTCATACCACCATCATCCGCCCCCAACGTCATGGGCCAACAGAATAAAATAGGAGGCATTACTTCATGTTATCCCACGACTGACTGATGTCCGACTAAACTATTTTCTGCAAAGGTGCGTATCTTGAAACTTGCAGTTTTATTTATGCAGGTTGAAAAGTAATGTTAACATTTATCTTATTATCACCAACATCAAGACAAAAAAAAATATTTTATATTTGTGTATTTTCAGAATATGATAATATTTATATAAATTTCAATATATTCTTGAAAACACAAAATTCTTCTTTGCTATACTTGGTCGATAACTGTTAGATTTTTCAGAGATGTATGGGCCACAATACTAAATCTAGATGATAGGACAGCTAAAAGGAAACTCAATACATATTTCACTTCAAAGTTGAAACATTTTTTACACCCACAGCCAGTACTGAAGGTACAGTTATTTTAGTATCTGTATATTCTATTATAAAGATAGCGTAGTTGAAGACATAGTGGTTTTCAAACATGATCAGAGATACATTTGTTTTGAAAAGATTCAACCATAGCAGTTAATTAATTAGTTTGTTCCACACACCTTGCTTGCGTACATCCTCTACAGCAGCAACCAGTTCCTCCTTCAGATCCTGGCTCTCTTTAGCAATTTGATCTCCTTTTTCTAAAAAGTTTTGAGTAGCCTGCTCTACGGAGGCAGCCAACACATGGGCCTTCTTGGAGCGCCCTTTCTTTTTGCCAGATGGTCCCTTGTTGCTTGTGTTAACAAGTGTTGTTACCTTTGGGAAAGGAAAAAAAAAAAAAAGTTGCTGTAAGTTTGATCAATTCTTCAGTTCTAACAGCATCATACATTGTTGTCTAATTCATTCTTTCCAGTATTTTCTTTACTGGTGAGGTGATATAATGGTCATGTGTATTGAATAAATACAATTTAAAGTTTTATGTCATCTGAAGGATGGCGGCACATGCCCCCCAAAAAAGCTTTTTACTTTTAGCTTAATTTATTCTGGTCCAAGCAAATGAACAGTCAAACAGTGAAACTAGAGAAATAACATACATTTTCGTCACTGGTCTTCATTTAAAAAAATGACAAAGCCACAAAATGAAAACATAACAAAGGTCAGTAACTACTCAAAAAGAAACTGCGTCTAGATATAAGTGCCATTGCTTATATTCGAGCAGTGACAAAAGCACTGTAGCTGTTCTCTAGACATTAACTATTCAGTGCAATGTTGCTTCAATATGTTTACAATAAATAAATGTAAACAACAGTGGATAGTAGAATGATCATTCTTATAATTTTTAAAAAGAAATGCACACTGCTTTCATAATTTCTCCTTAAGTCTCCTAAAAGAATTCCTTATTCAACAGGGCAGGTACGGACCAGAAACCTGAACCACACAACTTAATAATAATAATGCACTGAACCACATAGCTTCATAATAAGTCATAGTTTTGATGGACCAAAATATCTCACATCGCTCCAGTGATAGAAGCATAGAATCCTTAGAGTTGGATAACAGGACCCAAATACCAACCCAGATATCATCTGGTGTTAAATGCATGGAAATTTACCAATGGATCCACGATGTCCAGTGATCCATTTCACCTTTGCCTGGATTTAAACCAAGGTAGTCTACATAAGTGCCTTACCTATTTGCTAACCCAAAAATGTACTGTCAGAAAATAACGAAATCTTTGCAATAGACAGACAATACAAAGAAAAAAAAAAAAAAAAAGATCCTAAAAGCAGTATAACAACTTGCTGCCATCCCTTTCCTATTATGAGAAGCATGACAATGTGGTACAGTTGTGACCAAAGAGACTTTTATCACAGTCTCTATATTAAGTTTTTTTCCAACCACTCTGAAAACAGGGCATCTGAAGAGGTGAAAAAATAAAAATGAAATAGAAAACGTTGCCAGGGCATGAAAGCACCATATGCACACACGTACAAGGAAAAGCTTCCTGGCCACAGCAAGCTAAAACTCTGCTACCCTTTGGTTTATTCCACTATGAATGGATTTTTACAGTACATCATGCAGATGACAAGAAAACCTTTCAGATGTAACAGGCAATAAAATTGATTATGTGTCTACTGAACTTCTCATCAAAGACCTGAAGAGGAAGAAAATAATGCTACAACTTGATCTTAATTACTTTAACTTCTTGAACGAATTAGAGGTAGACTGCCAGAGCAGTTCAGACAATGACGAAAAGATCTGAAATAAAGAAAACGCTGATCAATAAAGTCATAAATGAAGTCAAATCAGACTACTTTATAGATCTCTCTCTCTCTTAGATACATACAAAGGTCAACAACTAAAAGGAAAAAAAAATAAAATTGAATGCTTCAAATAGCACTAAAGCAAATAAGTTGTAGCTAGAAGAACTGCTGAAGTCCCCTGAATACAGAAGGAGCAGTCAAGTTGCACATCTCTTTTGCTACCCTAAAAATACATAGTTTTCCATTAAAAATAACCATAATAAATGTTATAGGATTGTGCCATCTGCAAGTCTGCCCTTCCCATGAATGACTCAACTATAAAATGAGATTCTTTTCACCTAACCTTACCTGCAAAAGAGATACACATGTATTGTAAAATCAGCTAGAATTACTGAATTGCTGCGGTGCAGTATAAGAACAAGGATCATACTTACCACAGAATAAGATCAATTTTTGCTGAGAAATATATACCATTCAAGTAGGAAGGAAACATAGAAAACCAGACTGAGAATGAGCAAATAGCTATGATTGCTAAATTAAGTGAAATAAATCCTAAAAAGAAATTTTTACCATCATAATCTCAAAAACACTTTGATAGTATATATAAAATATGCATTTTTATATATGTATGTATTCTTTATAAAATGTTTCTACATGTTGTATTTAGTAGTAAAACAAAGTTCTCAGTAGAAGTAACAAGGCATTTTACATATAGCCCTCAGAACACAACTCTCTCCAAGCAACTTCAAATAAATTAGACAGAAAAGTACTTAGAAAAGTAAATATCCTGATTTAATTCACACAAACTTTATTGTGAAACAAGAGAGAATTTCAAACAGCTAAGTACAGGACAAGAACAGTAAAAATCCATTTTTTTAAGTGGCTAAGAATGTATATGCAAAGCACTATAAACTACAGAATGGAAGATCTTAACTTTGTATGCTCTAACGTGATTTGTGTATTAGGACAGAGGAGAGAGAATGCATTGAATTCAGTCCCAGCACAGTCACTCAGTTTTGTAACTTGGTCATCAAATCTCCCTTCTCCAGTTTAATTTCAGTTCTCAATTCCAGATGTTCCAATTTGCTTGGAAAATTATTCAATATCACATCCACTTAAATGACCTTAATAGAAAAAACTAATTACGTTGCTGAATGAAGGTCCCAAACTAATTTGATGAAGACAATAGTTCATTTTGGAGACAAACTCATTTACTGCACTAGAAGTAAGCATGAGGGGTTGGTTTCCTTAAGGAAAGAAAATGTGCATTATGACCTGATTTACTTTAACATATGCATCTTTCAGCTTTTTTTTAATGAAAGCATGAATTCAAATCTCTACCACAAATAATCATCTGTAGATGCAAATATATGTCTTCCAAAAAAAGTCCACATTCTGAATGTAACAATTGCAGCAAG
>JAOWBP010002392.1:58560459-58588460 GCA_028571105.1 Tragopan temminckii
CATCTTTCCTATTTTTAAACATGCATCTTGTACTTCGGTGATTTACCTGGATTTTAATTGGTTCTGGAGAAAGCCTTCAGTGAAGAGAAAGATGGTTTTATACACTTCCCTGTTAGTACTGTTTTCTTTCTTTTCCCATTATGTATAGCACCAATACAATACGGCAGGAATATGCATTACACTAGAAAAGCCTTATTGTCTCAAACGCAACTAGTACATGGAAGGAGAAAATAGTACATCTTCTATTCTTTCTTAAGGAGCAATACATGATAAAATTATCTTACAACAGAAATTCATGAAATTCAGACAAATAGTATATTATGCATATCGTAGTATTTCCAAATTTCAAGTACAGGTACTTAATTGCATTTGGGTGAAGGGTTAAGAAGGTTAACTAGCTAACATTTGTTCATCTTTATCTCATTGCAGAGATACCCCACAGCCAAAAGTAACAAACAAACAAAGTCTAATAGACATAGAAAGACAGAGGTAATAAATAACAGTTAGCAGAATTGCCTTAGTTTCATAATAGACAGTATTACAAGAAGTTGTTTATGTAGATGGACAGAACTAAAATATTTCCAAAAATGGAAAAGTGTGGTCTTGGGACAAGGGCTTCAATGATCAAATACAGGACCTTAATAGGAATACAAATAAATAGTTGTAACATGGAGACAAAAGAAAATGTACAGAACGTTATCCTTGACATATGGAGAAAGAGAGGAAATAAGAGAACATCTTTTCCTTCAGCTCAAAAGCAGAATATTCAATAAATAATTACAGCCTATCCCCAAAATGTCACCCAACCAAAAAAAATCCTTAATAGCACAAAGAAGAGGTTCTGCTTCTTTTTCCTTCTCTTTCTTTTTAATGGCATATTCCATCAGTTCTGAATTTGTCAGAAACAGTGATTAGAGAGAAAAAAAAATATCTTTTTTTATCTTCTACCTAAAACTTCAGATCAGCAGTGAACATTTTTCATTTTGTAAGATTGATATTTATAAATTTACAAGGCTTTCCTAACCATGCTTCCCAGAACTATCATAAAAGGAGCACATTACATAAACCTATTCCAAGGCATCTGTCTTGCAAGTACCCAAGATCTTTGGTACTGTCACAAGAGATGGGAGAAAACAAACAAAAAATCATTATACTTGTCTACATCTATAGAAAAAAAGAGTCATAACATGCTATTAGATATCATTTGTTTCACACACACTTGCTGACATTCATTAACTTCTAGCATTGGCTCATGAGTTTTACACCACTAGTTTTGCAAGGGATTTTCTTCAGAAAGTTCCCACATTCCTTACTCAATCTCAGCTTTCCTGGTCACATTAAGTTTGTTAGATGCCCTCTGAGCATCCTTCTGGTCTCCACTGGACCTGCTCTAACCCTACAGATGTGTTCAGCCTACATCAGAACACCCAGAGCTCTAGGACATGACGTAAGCTCTTCATCTGATTTTCACAGGATATTGATATACCACAAAGCGTTTCCTAATCAAGAAACAAATTCCTTTATTTAAATTAACTTCTGGATAATTTCTAAGTAAATTGAAAGACTCCCTAACGTTGGAGTAATCTGAAGCTGGACAACAGTCAAATACAGGCAATTTCCAAAACAAACCATATACACAATGTCTCCTTTGACAGAGTACGGAAATAACTTACTGAAGGTCCTTCCATCGACATTTCCAGTTGCATAAGAATCAGAACAGAATGACCTACTATTTTTGTCAGCTTTTGTAAGAAATTTAGCTTGTGTTGTCATGCATATTCTTAAGGTCATTTTCAAACACTCTTAATCACAGAAACAAACAAGCAAACAAAGAAACCAACAACAACACTGTATTTTACTGTGGAAAAAAAAACCCAACATCTTAGTATTTTAATTAACTTTTGCTACATACATGCTGTGCAAGCATGCATTCTGAATATGCGTAAACTATTTTTGGAATTAGATGTCAATGATGAGAAGAATAAAAGCATATAAATGAAAAAAAAAAAAACTCACAGTTTTATAATCTTAAGGCTTATATTAATTTCACATATCTTACAGCATAATGAAAGAAAGAAAGCTTTCCAAAAGAGAGAAAAAAAGGACTTATCAATTTTTCAGCTATCTGAACTCCTTGAAATCAGTGCTTAAAGGCCAGCAGTTTAAGAGATGCTACAAACCGATTCACATATTCCCCACCTCTTACTAACTGACACAATAAAATGCAGCAGGAAGCATCTGCTGCAAATGCCAAAAAGAAATTGCTAAATAAAAAGTAATTTGAAGTCTGTTTGTTGTGGGTCATATAATTAAGAATATGATTTTAGTAAGATTCTAATTTTTAAGTCTCTGATACCAGTAAGTTTTAAAATATTAATATACTGATTTTATTGCTTCCATGTTCTGCGTTTTAATGTAGCAATTTTCATGCAAAAATGCTACATTATATGGGTCCCTGAATTATTCTATTTATTTTTTAGTTACCTGCATCTCCATTACATTTTACATCCAAGCCCATTTCTCAAATGTATCTATTATTAAATACCCCTTAGCAAAGGTAAACTGCTAAATCACAGTCAGTTTTAAGCGAAAATAATGTAGAAAATTTATAGGTCTATCTAGATATTCTTTCTTAAAATCTCTCTAAATGTATTCTCTCGAGCTTACTGGAGTTTTTCTACCTAAGACTCAGCAAATTTGTAACTTAAATTTAAAAATACATATGTTAGCTTATGACAAACTGTGCACAGTGCTGTAATTATGTACCTTGCTGCAAATGCACAAACTCTTTTCTTTTTTCTTCCTTTTTATTTTTCAGCAGTATAAGCACAGAAATGAACTACAAAATGAACTACAAGAATCCTAAGGCAACTCCAGTGACAGACAGGAAGGGGGCAGTAGTAAATTGATGTAGATTCTGTTGGGTGTCTACATTAAAGTAGGTGTCAATAAACAATCCAAGAAGGGTTTCAACAGCTAGGGTGATTTTCCAAACCCATACATCATTGGCAGTAAAAATATGAATAGTTCAATGTTTAAATCCTTACTGAAGAGGGATTTTATTTTACATTTCAAGCAAATATATGTATTTTTTAGGTTATTGTGTAGACTGATATTCCAACAGTTTAAGTTCTCTGCAAGATGACAAAATGTACAGCTGTCTAATAAAAGCTCAATATATTAGAAGGCTTGAAAATTCAAAGTGTTCTATTCACATTAAGAACATCCAGAAAATATAATAGAGAGGTGTGATTTTTAGTCCCACACTAAATTCAGTACTCTGACCTTCATACAAAGACTTGGCAAGCTCACAGTCAGCACAGCTCTCTAGGAGACCAAGGAAACCCACTGATGGTCAGCACAGAGTTTCTCTGATTAAATTCAAAAAAGAAAATCAGATTTGCACTGTGTGTTTTCTTGTGCTTTCCAAGCATCATAATCCGAAAGCTATTTGGCAATTAAAGAATATAATAGATGCTTTAAGAGACACGTTATCTTTTAGCAACCCCTCCAGGTATTTTACAATCTTGCTTAATTTATAACCATGATGTTCTAACAATCACTGGAATGATAAGAGTAAGGACGGAAAGAACAACTAAAAAAAAAAAGAAAAAAAAAAAAAGTGTTGAAGGAAAACTTAGCAATAAGAATACTGGATATGATGAAATGTTAATGCTATAAATTTAAAAATTATCTTTACAAAATACAGTACCAAAGAACTTCAAAATATTCTATATAACAGAAAAATACAATTAAGAGGGGAATAACTATGAAAAATATATGATAGCTATATGAAATAATCAGAATTTAAGAACGTTCTCTGATGTGGAATTTATTTGTAGAAGTCAACAACAACAACAAAAAAAACAACACAAAAAGAAGACAGCTGTTATCTGATAATAATGAAAACTTCAGAATTACATTATTAAAGGTTTATCTAAGCAAATAGCTGTAGAATCATAGAATGCTTAGAGTTGGAAGGGACCTTTAAAGGTCATCTCGTCCAACTCCCATACAATAAACAGGGACATGCACAGCTAAATCACGTTGTCCAGGACCTGATCCAGCCTCAACTAGAATGTCTCCAGGGATGGGCCATCCACCACATCTCTAGACAGCCTGTTCCAGTGCCTCACCACCCTCACTGTATAAATAAGATTGACTTACTATCAGACATTCCATTACATTTCTGTGTAAAATAAACAAACAAACAAACAAACAAATAAATAAATAAATAGAGATAAATTACTTAACTTTCTGCTAATTTATAATCTAGGGGTACTGCAACTTGATCATGTCAAAGGGCCTATAATGAATTGTTCATTTCAAGTATATTCTGTGTTTTCGATGGAAAACAATGAGATCAGTGAGAAATCTGTAGAAACAGAAATGTCTATAATTTACCTTTGTACTATGACTTGAAAAGAAAACCCTTACCTTATTTCAATAGTATTGAAGAAATAATATTAGCACTTAGTAGGAATGTAGGTTCAAATCTATAAATGTGTGAAACCTCCACCAGTGCTTCCATGGAAGTTGCATTCATGGAAACCTGAAGAACTAAAATCCCCTGTGAAACCTAGACAATATACAACTACCCTACACCAAATTGGACAATACAGGCAAATGCCATCACTCATTGCATTGCATATCCATTAAATATCCTGTATACCTTGCCAGTTGTTAATCATACTAAAGGCTCTTCCTTTATAGCAAGAATTCAACATAAATTTTGTGTATCAATCAGCAATCTTCTGTTTAAATTATAAAAAAATAAAATTTGTAAAACATAAATACTATTCACTCATATTACAAAAGTTTAAATTATTATGATTCTATTTGATAGTATAATTGTGAAAAGTATATCATCATTTATGCAATTTCTCCATTCCCGTATCTCATTGTAATTCTGTAATAAAAATATTGGACATACAGACCATAAAAGGAGACACTCAGCCAGCAAGAAAAATCCGATTTCTTTGTCATCCTCGTGGAAAAGAAATAAAACTGGAAAAGATGAAAATCACCTGGCAATAGCAGATTGTTTCTGGCACATTTTGTCATGAGTTTTGTGATATTTTTCCAAAAGGGGAAAATCAAAAATAAGTAAATTCCCTTTATCGTTCTTTCTCTTTATCATTATTTATATTGATCTATATGTTTTCAACTTTCACACATAGAAAAAAATCAGCACCCTTCACTGTAGGGAATCAGTACACTGCAGATTTATGAGGTCTTCATATTTCTACAGAAAACATCAAAAATACTTCACACACCAAAATGCTGTCTACAATGTACTCACTTTAACAGATGGGCTGTTTGTAGTACAGAAGCAGAGAAGGAAGGAAATGAATTATATCAAAGCACAAACCACAGTGTTGGTGTAACCGGCTGTTCCGCGATGCACAGAGCCCCAGACAGCATACACACTGCTCCTGCTCAGGTTCTAGAATATTCACAATTTTTCAGAACAAATTTGCAACCATTACTGACAAATGACTCTACAGGGAAAGAAAAAAAAATCACAAGGAACAACTTCTGCTTTTCTGTTGTCAATGATTTTCATGCACAAAGCCCTCACTTTCAATCCCTAACTGATCTATTAGCTAATATCTAATATCTAGATGTACCTAGGATTATTTACTTCTAGCAAGTCAGATATTAAAAATCTATGACTAAAAATAATTAGTGTACTTAACGCTCATCTTTATGAGTAATATAAAAAACTGTAGAAGCACCAGTATAACATTTTTTCAGATTCTGCAGTTTAGATGCAAAATATATCTTGTTTTGGCAATATTTTTGCTGCTTTTGAGAACCCTAGACACAATGGCATCCAGCTACGTGCACACCAGACATTAATAGTGCATTCTGAGATTTCCTCCATCATTCCCACACACCTGACTGCAAGTCATGCCCACAAGGAGGAATTCAGAGGCGCCCAGTATCTGGAATAAGTCTCACTGGAGGATGACAAAGGAAGCTTTGTGGCATATGAGTGGGAACAGAGAATTCAGGTGTCTAGGGTAAAAGAAGCTTATTCTTGGCAAATGCAAACCACCTTGGGAATTCTCCAAAAATGACCTCAGGTAAGAAACAAACCAGTCCAGTTGTACTGACAATGACATTTCCAGAGCCCTGACTTCCTTCGACAGTTTAGAAACTACTCAGCTTGATTTCTGAGGCTGCCTTAAAATACAGAAAAATATACTTGTTGAAGGGTACGTAAAAGCCTGCGATACATTCAGGAAACTGCCATTTAATGTAACAACCTGAACTAGATGCTGAACTTTGTGAGCACTGAGAAATCCCCAGAAAAAAAGCATTCGGAGTTTGTTTCCTCTGGCACCTCACATCACTTGGGTCAAACTTCCTTCTCAAAGCTTCAAAAGTTCATTCTAAAGCAGATAATTAACTGAGAATGTCAGAATTAGGTATTAAATATTTCTTGAGCTACTGAACATCTCATCGCGCAAGCTGATAAACCATCCAAAGCCAAAACAATGTAAGTAATTAAGATTTGAAATCAAGTCCAAGAATTTGTGTGATTTCCACTAAAATAAAAATGCAAATTTGTTTGTCTAAAACTGCATTTTTTTTTTTTCCAAAGTGCAGCCTTATCAAAGGACAAACAGCATTGGGTCAAAGCTTTCATACTGCACTGCAGGCGGCTGTCAGCCTATCAATATATTGTACCAGTAGCATATTACAATGATTTAAAAGAGCAGTTTAAGGAAAAGCCTACGATGCTGCCTGTTCTACACAGATCCTCTTCCAGAACAAACAGTCCATGATAGCTTTTTTTCTGGGCTTATACTTACCTCATTAATGAGAAAATGTTGATTATATTTTGAAAGTCAAACTTCCCACCTAGCTTGCTTCATCTACTGCCATTCTGCTTAATGTCTAGATTACAACACTTTTATTTGCTCTATTTAAAATGGCAAAATGATTTTATTGTATCAGTGTCTGTCTGAATATACTGTATGATATGACATTTCATACTTTGACAACGTTTAACAAGAGAAGATTTGCTCATTTCTGCAATTCCCTGTTGTCCAGGACCTTATCTATGAAATGTTTTTGTGAAATTCAGTGATCTAATTAGCCCGTGTGATTATCTGAAATAAAACCAACTCCAGAATTATTAAATTACCATGTACTTTTCCATCAAGTTACTTTACTCTAAGAATAGAAAACCTGAATATTTCCCAGGGCACAAAAAGAAGGCATTCTAAGAATCGACACCTCCCTACCCATTTTAAACCACCTGTAACAACTTATGACAAACAATCCAAAACCTATTTAAAACAGATTCCTGTCACATGCAGATTAGGGGTTGATTGAATTCGGGTCCATCACTCTCTTCAGCTCTTGATTATTCCAACTCATAGAGAACGCTCACAAAAGCATCTTTCACATGGAACACCTCCAGCAGAACGAATCTGCCCATCATAATCTTCCTCTCTTGGAGTTAAGACTTACAGTATTGTCTACGTTTTTACTACATTTTTTGGAAAGCAACACACATGTGGCATACTAATAAATGTTTGTCACCTATGAATTCTCTTCACTGATATTGTGTATTTTTGATGCATGCAACTCAAAGTACTACAGCGTAGTTATCCAAAGGGAGATTTTAGCTCCTCATCTCACGTACTTAGCTTCTACATACTGCCTTATGAAAATCCATCCTCATGTGAAAATACATACATATTTAACAGAAGGAGGAAAAAAGTGATATATTCCAAATAATCCCATTTTGCTCTTCTATATTAATATTCCGTTAGGCTCTCTTCTTCTTGTGATTAATATCGTTATTCTTTAATTAATTTGGGAAGACCAGCAACTCATTTTACATTACCATAATTATTTTTATAATGCTAGCAAAAGGAAATTATCTTAATACATTACAAATTAACATACGATGGCTCGCATTAAGTTTTTCCTCTAAAAAAGTACACATGAATTGAAAAAATCTAAGAAATGTGCCTAGCACTGCAAATGAATCTAGGCAAAATGGAGAGAACGCATGTCAAATCTGCAAACTTATTTTCCCCATCATCACATCCCATTAAACAGCTCGCTGTAACTTCATTACTCTCATTTTTTTCCAAGCATCCACTTCTTATTTTGATCCCTTGTTTGTTGTTAAAATGGCAGTAATGTTTTACAGAAATAGCCTAAAATTAAGGCATTGTGCTTATTGCTGCAAGTTTTGAATTCCTTCCCCAACATCCTTTTCCAACATCAAAATGAAACCTCCTGAAAATCTCATTTCAAGAGTAATTAGCAAATTGTATTAAGAACAAATTAAATTGATCCAACCTAATTTGTCAATATTATTCAGCTGTAGCAAACTGTGAGCCAAAGGTCACTCAAAGATAATAAATTGCATTGCATCAGCACAAACTTGCCATCTTGTATTTTCACTGCTGCTGGTAGCCACCATGAATACCAATGAAGATACCCTCTCTAGATATTCACCATTCCAGTACAGTACCACTAACAGCACTGCCAATTCCATGAAAATTTTACTGGACCTCTTGGATTAAAGCCAATCCTATACAGATCGAGATCTGACCTCATTCTTTGCAATTCAATACAGATGCAAAGCAATTTTCTAACTGTCCACCTAAGGTTAATAAGTTGTACTGCATGACTTACCACAACAACTTCCTTTGAATGTATTATTCAACTGAACATGAGCACTGCCTTCACGTTTTTAAATTAAATAATTTCAAAAAGACGACTAAGTTAGTAAATATTTTATGAAAAAAAGGATTTAAAGAGATAATGATAGAGTATTGCTTCTTTAAGAATAAAATGACAGAGTAAAACATACATTTGAGGGCTTAAAGTCTCCTGAGAGCTAATATATGGAGCAGTCAGATATTTTGTGAAGAAAACAGTCATTAAGACTACATAACAGAGAAAGAGAAAGATCATTATATTCTGACTTGGCCATTAATCAATAAATTAGGAGATCTAAAACAGCATAATAAGGTAGGACATTTAAAATGAACAACAATAATTACTATTTCATATAATATCTAATTAATTTCAGAAACTGTTGCAGGGAAGCTCACATGTATGAGTGGGTTCAATAAGTCTTCAGAAAAATGAGTGGATTATAGGTCCACTGATGGCTATTAAAATGGTGATTCAGAGGCTAATTTGAGCTCAGGAAGTTTCTAAATCACAGCTGAGTGGAAGCTTAGCCATGAAAAGCTCACCTCATGCTTTCCTTGCTGCCTGCACTCTTAAACACCTTCTACTGGAAATATCAGCAACAGGACATCAAGTGAAAGATCATCTGGTCAGAGCCGCTATGGTAGCTGTATTCTGGTCTTTTTCTTTTTTTTTCCTCCAAAACTTCATTTCTTTCTAACTTCTTTTTTCCCCCCCAGTCACATTTGTTTTTTGTTTTTTTGTTTGTTTTCCTTTGAGAGTCCATCACTCTCTACAAAGGAGGTTGTAGCACCATTCTCTTCCCTCAAGCACCAAGTGATAGGAGGCAAAGAAATGGCCTCAAGCCGAGATGAAGAACACTGGCCCCAAGAGCAGCCACTGGGGAATGACACTCATCACTGGTCTCCACGTTAACATGGAACCATCAAAACCAGCTCTCTGGCTAGGATCATCCAAGCAGTTCTTCATCCACTGAATAGTCCACCCTTCAAATCCACCTATTTCCAAAGCAGAGATAAGAATGTGGTGTGGGACCACGTCAAAGGACTTGCAGAAGTTGAGGTATATTACATCAGTTGCTCTTCCTTTGCCCACTGATGTCCACTGCATCGCAGAATGTCACTAGGTTGGTCAGGAATGATGTGTCCTTAGTGAAGCCATCCTGGCTGTCTCAGATCATCTTTCCATCTTGCATGTGCCTTAATTAATATAGCTTCCATAAGAATTCCATGATTTTGTTTATCATAAAGTAAATTTATTTTGTAATCACTTTGATAGGATAAAGTTGTTGCTAAAGGAAGTCTGTTCTATCACTTATTTGGTGCTGTGAACTTGCTTCAAAGGAACAATGAAATACTTTGATTTTGATATTATCTTATGAGTAATTTTAAAGCAAATCTTGAGATTGGCAATATAGCATTTTGAGACCTTACAATTTCAGTGAAGTTGAAGCTGATTTATACTAGCAAAGATAAAAACAGAAGCTGACGCTAAGTCTATGGACAAAAATTATTAGTTGATGTAAATTCAAAAGAGCAAGCAACAGATTTATATTACCATTACCACATCATGTTAAATTATATACTGTTACGCTCAGTTATAGGACACAGTATTTTATTACATTTTGTTCTGAAATAATTCCATGCTGCTTATTACCAACAAATTACATCTTTTACTTCACAAATTTTACAATATTTGGAAATTAAGACAAACAAATGGGCAATAGTTCAGGAAAATATGATTTATTTATTTATTCCATTATGGAAATTCTACACCATTTCGCTGTTTGCTTGTTGACAACTTCAAATTTTTTTCTTCTTCCTCCCCTCCTCCCCCCCACCCCTGCTTCATGGTCTCTCAATTTTTGGTTGCCTTTAAGGTTAATTCCAGTGTTTCTTTTTCTCTTACACTGAATTTTTCTCCAGATTTTGAAGAACTCAGAAATCGGGAAGGAAAACAATCTAATAGTACCAAGAGAAGGAAAAGAATAAAAATGACTAAAGAGAAGAAAGTTCCTATCAGACATTTAGAAGGAAGGTACTTTTAAAGAATTTACTTTTAGTGATATCACTATGAATCTATACCAAGGAGAAGTAAAATAAAGGGGGGAAAAAAAAAATAGTCCCGGTTGATTAGATGAAGTATTTAAGATTTAAAAGAAAAATAGAATAATCAAAGCAAAAAATAAGTAATATGCATCAGGTTTGAAAAGCAAGAGGGGAAAGAAAAGAAGAGGGGAAAGAAAAGTAGCAGGAAGCAAAGACAGCAAAGGAAAAAACCCAAGTACTTCACACAAAACGCAAAGTCAATAATAAAATAGCATGCATCCTAATTATTGAACATTTTCAAGGAGAACTATTGAAACAACCCCAAAAGAGTTACACGTTGCTCTTGTCAAATTTAAAGCTTCATTTTGAAGACTAAGCAAAGACAAAAGAAAATTTGTTGAAACACATTACTTGTCCACTACATCTGAAACCCTGTAATTCTGCTTACTCTGTATTCCTGCATGCAACACTGAATTCATCAAACTGTTGCCAGGTTTTCATTCCATATTGTGTATTATTGAAGTGTAAAACTGCTGAATGTGTTCCAGTGTGATTTTAATCATATTATAGAAAATGTTCCAAGCTGATGTAATCAGATGCCTTTAATTAGGTCAATCAAATGTATTATCAGTTTACTATTCACAAAATCAGAGAATTGAAGGGGTTGGAAGGGACCTCTGAAGATAATCTAGTCCAACACCTCTAGTAAGCCCTTAGAGAAGGTTACACAGGAAAGCATCCAGACAGATTTTGTATATCTCCAGAGAAGGAGACTCCACAGTCTCTCTGGGCAGCCTGTTCCAGTGCTCTGTAACCCTCAAAATAAAGATGTTTTCTGTCATGTTCACATGGAGCTTCCACGTTTCAGTTTGTGTCAGTTGTCACTTGTTGTGTTGCAGGGCATCACTGAAAAGACCCTGGTCCCATCCACTTGACTCCCACCTTTAAGATATTTATAAGCATTGATAAGGTCCCCTCAGCCTTCTCCAGGCTGAACAGCTGCAGGGCTCTCAGCTTTCCCTCATAAAGGGGATGCTCCAGGCCCTGACCGTCCTTGTGGCCTTCTGCTGGGCTCTCCCTAGAAGTGCCCTGTCTTAAACTGAGGAACCAGGAACTGGACACAGTACTCTAGATGTGGGCACACCGGGACAGAGTAGAGGATGAGGATCACCTCAAACAACAAGACTGTTCCCACAGTCTTTGCAATGCATTCCAGAATACCATTGGCCTTCAAGGCCACAATGGGCATACTGCTGGCTCATGGTCAACCTGGTGGCCACCAGGACATCTACATCCTTCTCAGCAGAGCTCCTCTCCAGCAGGTCAACCTGTACTAACATGTACTGATACATGTGGTTATTTCTCTCCAGGTATAGGACTCTCGTCCTTGTTCAGCCTCTTAAGGCTCCTCTCCACTACTGCTAACCTCTATTCAGCTCATCCAAATTATATTCTGAACCATCCTAGAATAGTTTGGCTTGCAAGGAACCTTAAAGCCCATCCAGTTCCAATGCCAGTCATTGACAGGGACAACTCTCACCAGATCAGATTGCCCAAAGACCCAACCTGGCCTTGAACATCTTCAGTGATGAAGCAACCACAGAATCTTGAGGTAGCCAGGACCTCACTACCCTCATCATGAACAGTCTCTTTGTAATGTCTAACCTAAATCTACTCTCTTGTAATTTAAAACCATTATGCCTTGTCCCATGACTACACTCCCTGACAAAGAGCCCTTCTCCAGCTTTCCTGTGGCCCCCTTTAATGAAAACAAACAAAAAGTTAATGATGGGAAATTGCTTCTTGGGACTTGAAGATAAGTTTATAAAGCCAACAGTGTAGAAGCCATTGCAAATCTATGCCTTTTATACAGAGGGAGAAAAAATCCCTGGAAAGGATTGTGCCAAAAACTATGAAGCAAACACAGAGTCAGGGCCTCTTCTAGTAGTTAAACTCCCTGTCAACTCAGATCAAGTTAATTGATGGAAAGTCTATGATACTTATAACTCCCAAAGACACTGGAATCTCCAACCTTGGCAATATTCTGTTTGACAGAACAAGGATCTGAGATGTAACACTGAAGTTAGCTTTGCTTTGATTACATTTCAACCAGAAAACTTCCAGTGGCTCCTTCTAACCAAAATTATTCACTGATTTTATTAGAGTAGAAATAGTTGCTCACAAACTTCTATTCTATGTGCTAGTGTTGACAAAAAAAGAAATAAAGAAAAAAACCCAACACCCCAATGTGGCTATGCAATTGAGAAGATAATTCACAGTCAGATCTCCCAAGAGAGAGATAAGTTTCCTTGTTAAGTACATTGAGTTTGATTATTTAAATAAATCATAATTTCTTACTAATCAGACCATCCTTTCCAGTGCAATATAATAAGAAGCTGCCATAGTTACACGAGTGAATCAGTTTGAGTGGGCTCTGAGCGTTTTCATGATATTAGGAATTCTATTTTGGGAAATAATTATCCACACATGATGAAAATGATCAATCACCTCAGAGTTAGTAACAAATGTGCAGTCTTATATGGCTCATTAGAATCCATGATGCAGATAGAAAACAGAAAGTTCCTTTGTCACTGATAGTTACAAGTACTGCAATATGTTTTTTCTTGACTCAAACAGATACGAATTCTGTGGACAAAGAGAACATCCTACTCTTTTCTCCCAAAATAGCGTAAGGATTCAAGACTTTGGCACCATTGCAAGGCTATATAAGGAAAAGCCTAATCACGTGTCATTTCACACCTAAGCTAGTGTGAAATAGTAGACATAGAAATAGTGTATGGCAGGACAACTCAAAAAGTGTGGGTGACATAGGCACTGGAATGATTCTAAAGGGATGAGACCAGCAATCTACTCCGAGTACATAGTGTAGAGTAATTTTAGTACTTCAAAGACAGGAATGGGATTCATTGATGATACTGACGTGAAAGACAGAGTCATTGACACAGATTCACTCATGAACAAAAAAGAGATCTGAAGTTGCACAGCTTGACAAAGGATAGGTCAAGAGACCTGAATTTAAGCAGACTGGGAGAAATCTTGGGATCTGACAGTTACCGATCATTGGTTGGAGAAGCATCATTTATTTTTGTAGTATAGCCAAACTCTTATTCATAAAAATTTATTTTGTTTGACAGTAGGTACCTTATTACAAAGACAGCAGTGTTTTGCTATGATGGCCTTGATTCGTGATGTGATATGACTTCAATACATCCCTGAAGTCTTAAATTACACAAAACATGCAGTATCTCTTCCAGATTCAGAACAAGTTTCTCAGTGGGAAATTAGATTCATGAGGTTTGTGGACTTTTTTTTTCCTTTTCCTCTTCTTTTTTTCTTTTTTTTTTGGAAGGAGATGGTTTTCTGTTGATTATTATTATAGTGGGCTGGTTAGTAAGATCTGCTGATATTTACGATTTGTGGGTTTTGTCAGTGTCATCTGAAACATACCCTGCTTATTCCTTACAATGTGGACACTAGCAAACATTGCCACAAAAAGTTGGATCAGAGATTAGAATTGTCCATGTAAATATTCTCAAGCAAAAACTCCTGAGAGTCCTAAAAAATAAAGCAAGGCTCCACTACAGATCCATGCTCTAAAGCTGGATTTGTATGCTTGGAAAAAAGAGACATTGATCCTGGACTTGTACCTCCAAGAAGAACCATTGCTACCACCACTGGTGAAGATATTTTCTGACTTGTGCTTGTTAGAAAATTACAGAAATGATAAAGAAAGGTAAAGTAATTTTATAAATTCAAGTGCTCATGAGAGAATGTGCATTTAAACACAAAACCTCAAGGCAGGATTATCATCAGCTTAGTCATATTATCCCAAAAGGTCAGGTAGTTCAATTCAGATATTTGGCATTTTTATATTTTGCATTTAGCAATATTAAATTCTCAGGTGACTATCTGGATCTCAAAATCTTGTCTTCTGAAATGTGTTTAATGAAAAGCTTACAGCCAGCTTATCCGGCCATGTACTCCGCAAAGTTACAAACAGAAGTATCAGAGTTTTTCATAAATACCGTGAGAAAACAGAAAGTAGAAATTCAGATTAAAAAAGGATCATACAACTTAAAACCTTGCAACAACAAGGTCATCTGAGGAAGGTGTAGCTTTGCAACCCATATGAAAAATTGACCTGAGAAGAGAGAGTGAGTCAGACTTCAGGAGTGGAAGAAATGAGCACCATTCAGATCAGTGATCTTAGGCAGCTTCAACTACAAAACAGAAGAACAAGTCAGATGGTCTCTGAGAATTCACAAAGTACATAATAGCTTATCGATTGATATATTATTTCTCTATTATTTTTTTTTTTTTCCAGGAGAAAGCACTAAATGATAACAAGGAACATCTCAAATATATTTCAGTTGAAAAGATGTCTATTTAGCATATATTTCAGACTTTCAAATATTTTCCTCACAAGCTCTTTTCCCTAATGCTCATTAGCTTGCTATTTGATATATTAAAGAGCTCTAATATTTGCAGACTGTCTCAGAAAACTCATTAATCATCTCCTAAAAGCACTGTGCCTATTAGTATGTACGGCACCTACCATAACAGAGCTCTGAACTGTGTTGTTACCTTCTTTCCCTGTAATAAACTCTGCTGTCATCATTATTACCTGCAATGGTGACCCTCGATAGACCTTTTAGAACACACACGCAAAATGCCAGATTTTAAATCTGTCAGTTCTCTTGTAAATGATTTCTTCAAGATTCAATCAGAAGAGAAAAAAAGACAGAGGTTCAGTAAGTTAATAAGTTTGTTCTACAAATTTAAAACTCAGTCCGAGTTTTCCCTCCTTAATCGAAACAGTCAATAGAAGAGGAACCCATGCAAACCAACCAAGATGTCTTTTTAGATCTTGCTTTAAAAAGCTGCATGGAGATGCGGGAGTTTGACATGAAGCTTTTCAAACTATGATTTTCAGTTCTTCTATTAACGTGAGTTTGATACTGAAGATTTAATGAGGATGATTAACTGCAGAAATTTAAACCATTTATAGGAAAAAAAAATCCTACAATGTCCTTGAAGTAAAAAACACCCATCTTAGTTCCAGTGAGATGTACAACCTATGCTTCAGACAGCTAAAATATCCACAGGTTACCTATTTTATTCATAATTAGTAGCATCCTACACTACCATTACAAACTGCAGTATAGCTATTATTTTGAGAATATCTTTTATCACTTCCAACTAAGAATGCAAAAATATAGTAGCTTAACTAAAATATGAATTGCATCACTTCTAAATATATACTGGTATCTGTAAGAGTTCCTTCTCATTTAATGATTCAACCAGGCAGTATCCCAACAGCACCTTCAAGAATTAACAGGAAGCAGAAAGGGGCAATGTATATATTTGATGTAGGTCAGGCAGCCTCATGTTGCATTGCATGATTTCAGAAGGCTGCCAGGCAACAACACACTGTCTGGCAATTCTTTACTTCCTAAATATTTCTGTAATTTAAGGAGAAGAGCAGAATGGAGCATTCATTAATGAGCAGAAGATTTCTGTTTGTGTACCTTCCTCCCCAATGTACCCCACAGGCCCTCTCCACTGACTTACTCGTTGCCATTCTTACAGGTCTCGTACTTTCAAAGGCTGACTTTTTGGAGTTAAACAAACAAACAAACAAACAAAACAACAACCAACCAACGAATTACCAAAAAAGAGAAAAACAGAGGAAAGGGTACAAATACAGTTCAGTAGTAAATCAACTAGTATTGCCAAAAGAACCATTAACAGGTATTTGCTGCTTTCAAAAAATCTGTAAATGATTTGAATATTGCTTAGCAACATCAACACTATTTAAAGGGCTGCAACAATAACATATGTATGAGTGGGTCCAGAAAATAACAGCTTCATGACATTCATACAGGTGCTTTATGCAGAAAGCAGTGCTTTTCTCCCTTGTACCCTTCCTCTCTTGCAGAAGCAGGTTCTCAACCCAAAGCTTAAATGAGTTTTGTGGGGTCTACATGTGGAAAACTAAAATTATGTTTCAGAGACCAAGCAATTCTTGGTTTAAAACCCATAAGAACATAGCTTTAAAAATTAGTAGTTAAACTCATTATTTCTTCTTTGATCAGGTAAATTAACCCATTCTCATGTCCTGCTCTGTGCTTATAAAATCCAAGAACATCCTGAAAAATGATAAAATGAAGGTTTACCTAATAGAAAGAAAAAAATAACAAAAAGTGACTTTGAGGAGTTCCTGATACTATTTCAGATCGGGAGTAGGGGATTGGAGAGGGATACAGAGATGCATATGTCAGCTTAACTTCTCCCAGTAGCCTCCTCCACTCCCACATGGAACTGGACTATGTAGAGAAAACATCAATTCCCAAAAGCAAAATGGTGTCAGCAAGTCACCTAGCATCTGCTAATTCAAAATAAATCAGCAAATGGGTCTTTGTACACTAGCTAGCTTCATAAGCATAATGGACTGCTGCATGGGTTTAAGAGTTAAATTGCAGTAAGATATTGAAAAGCAGAGGCCAGGCACAGAAAGGAAGACCTAATATGTATCTTGCTATGGAATATAATAACAGACAGCATTATAGCAAAAATATATATATAAAATGGAGATTTTGAGACATTATCTCCTTGAAGTGGTACATCATAGGCACGAAAGGACTGAGAAATATATGAAAGAGTGTTGCAAAATAAGCTATTGGCAAGGCACAGTTAAATTTTATTAATCCTACAAAATCTACAAACAATGCTGCAGGGCTGCCACCTACTGGAACCTTCACTGAGCGAACATACAAACGTAAAGCAGAACTCCCATATTAGTGGATGCTGGATGGAGAAAAAGAAGAGGGAGTGGCTGGTTACGAGGGAAATTGTGATATTTATAGTTAGTGCATCAGGATAAAATTGGATTAGATTCACATGTCTAAGAAAAGGATAATGATAAATGCTCCAGACAAGAACGCGTTTAGGAATCCAGACTTCAACAACATCTCTACACCTTGTCAGGAACATCTTTTTTTCCCCAAGATTTCGGGCAATGGTCCAAGACATGCAAAAAAGATATGAGAGAACAGAAGCATTTATCCTAGCGTAATACATCTCAGCTGTAAATCTCTACCATTATCAGAATCGTAAAGCCATGAAAACATCAGAAAAGACATGAACTGAAGGGTTGTTTTTGTGGATTTATTTTCAGTATTTCAACGGAATGGAAAAATGATTCTTATTTTTAAATGCATTGATCAAACCGATCCATACTTCAGGTCTAAAAGGGAACGTTTTTCCAAATAGGACAGAATTTCTGAATCAGAACAGTAGCCAAATACTGAGTGTCTTAAAACTTATTGCCTGCTGCATGCCTTCCTTTTTCTTTACTTCTGCTTCTTTGTTTCTACCTTTTCATCTTCTTCCTACAGTTCCTTTTACTTCTAATGTTTCCATGGCAATGACAGCAACGGAAAAGATTAAATATCCTCTGTGCATTTATTCCTCTTTTACATAAAATCTTAAAAGGGAAAAATAAAACACAAATCCCTCAGAGAATGATGTAAAAGTCAGGACAATACCTCATTATGCAATAACATAGATTTAATTGCTAACAGCTATTTGTGAAGTTCAACTTCATAAACATTTAAATTGAGAATAACTGTTGTAAACACATCGTATTAAAAGAGGGAGAGCAAGTAAGAGAGTGGAATCCAATGGAGACTGAATGATAAACTACTTAACTGCTATATCTTAAATCATATTTTATACAGGGTGATACCTGCATGGGGCATTCTACACTTTTACCATTGAAGCCTTAACATTATAGCAAGAAGTGGAAGACCTAGAGTTACAAATAAGTGGAGTTTGGAATCTGAAATAAATAATCAAGAATTCCATTTGGGAAAACCTATGCAATATCTGCATTTTTTTAACCTTTCTCAAAGCACAGGACATTACTTTGAAAAGGAACTCTGCAACCAGGTTGCAATTGCCACAGCTTAAGAACCTGACACATTGCATATAAAGACAACCAAGACTATTGATGTTTGAAATAATTCCAAATATAACTAGAATGAATTCATTCTATTTTACAAAAACCTTCACCTGAAGCACTCATGGATCAACAGCCTACATTTCCATCTCTTATATTAAGCAAGATGCACTATGTATCTTCAGCCTCTTAAAAAAATGTAAATTCAGATATGTGTGCCAATGTAATTTAAGAACATACCAATTGTGAACTCAAAATATCACACTTTCGTACTTATAACTGTGGGATCTCAAGAAATCTGAACTTTCCTTCTCTCCTGCCCCACAGCCTGTCCAATTCTGTCAATATATTTCCTATGAAAATGTGAATTTAGAGCCATCCAAACTATGTGCCAAGTTAGGTAAAAGTTTACTAACAGGGTTTTCTTTGTTTTTTGTTTGTTTTTTGTTTGTTTTTTGTTTGTTTTTAATGAGAAACAAAATATATATAGGTAAAAACACTGCATATGATATGGTGGCAGGGTTTTGTTTCAGGGTGATATTTCACTTTTCAGCTTGGTAATTAGATTTTCCAAAATGTTTGGAGAATTCATAAGAAGTTACTTAATCTTTACATAAAACCCAGCGTCTAGTTATAATGGACAAGAATATCCTAGTTGCCCCAAAATACAACTGTGCCCTACTTAATTTTAGTTAAAAAAAGCTAATTCAACTCTCTCTCAAGTTCTTCTAAGATCAGGTACCAAATATAAGTATCCAAGGTTTTGAACCTTGAAAATTCCACTTTCTTTATTTATCTGAAATGTTTCCCTTTCCCATGGTTAAATTTTAAACTGAAGAAAATACGTACATTTATACTCATTTTAATCACATGATTATTACATGTAAACAGAACATATTACATCTTTATGAATGTAAAATGGATTTGAAATTATAGGGAAAATTGATTGCTTCCCACCTATGTATAATATGCTCTAAACTGAAAGGTTGAAACATTTCTGGAGCTACTTTTCCTTCTCTGTCTTAAAAGAGCCACTTTAATCACAGAATCACACAAAATGGCTCAGGCTGGAAGGGACCTCAAGGATCATGAATCTCCAATAGGCCACATGCAGGCCCACCAACCTCCACATTTAATACTAGACCAGGCTGTCCAGGGCCCCATCCAACCTGGCCTTGAACACCTCTAGGGATGGGGCATCCACAACCTCTCTGGGCAACCTGTTCCAGCACCTCACCACTCTCCTAGTAAAGAACTTCCTCACTTCTATTAATAAATGTGAAACGCTGTTTCTTCTGCCTATGTAAGCCATTTTACCAGTAGTGCTTTTGTCTGGAAGTTTTCAAGATTCCCACAAAATTAACATTATTTTTGAATGCACAGAATCATAGAATGGTTTGGGTTGGAAGGGACCTTTAAGATCATCTAGTTCCAGCCCCCTGCTATAAGGCAGGACACCTGCCTCTAGAGAAGGTTGCTCACAGCCCCATCCAGCCTGGCCTTGAATGCTTACAGTAAGGGGCCAATGCTTCAAGGGAGGGGGCCTTTAAATGCAATATGAGTCTTTAGATGAAATGGAGAACACTGAGTAATCCCTAAACCATACTTTGGTCATTGGGGAGTTTATATCACCATGTAAGTGCAGAAAACCACATTTTCCAAGAAAATTTCTCATGACTTGTTTAAAGAAATCCATTATAATAAATCAATACATGTTAGAAAAGGGAACATTACTAGTGACTCATTCCCATCCCACATTTTAATTTGCTTACACAATTAATCTATTTACATGAAGATTCCTTTTGAACAAATAACCTGGAATGTGTGTGCCAAGAAGATTAAAAGTTAAGAAAATAAAATATTTGATTTGTCTCCAGAAAAGGAACCACACTGGCTTCTCATTGCATATATAACTACTAGTTTCACGTTCCTGTAAAGTGAGCAATCTACAATGTTTTTCAGTGATTGATTTCATTATTTTCCTTTAATAAACACTCAGTTAAGTGACAATAAGTACTTTTATAGGGGAAAAATATGATATAAGTATATACTAAATTATATATATATATATATATCATATGACAACTTATATTTTTCTTAATCATCATCCATCTTAAAATACAACTGTGTTTCTCTTTGCTTTCTTCACATTGAATGTTTGCAAAGGTTATTGCCATTTACAGAATAAGCTTAATTTTGAAACCTCTTTCAGGTCTTCTCTCTTCCTAATGTGAGTTTTCTGTAGATGGGTTCACAGTTACACCACACTTACTTGGAAATCTTTGCAGTTACAAGTTACATTAACCTGTTTGGACTGAAACCTGTAAACCCAAAGGGGTTCTGGAAGCCTGTGACAGAATAAAATTCCTATAAACAAAACTGTTTTTTCAGAAGCTGTTCTTTCCAAAAATAAAGCAGAACTCAATTGCAAGGCAAACACACAATTTCAGAAGATGAATCTTGCTTTCTTTCTGAAGTGCAGACGTATTGTTTAATTTAACTTATCTGAGCATAATTCAGCTTAGTTCCAGAATCTCCTTTCTGCACCATGCAGATCCACTCCCTATTTTTATATTGATTTGTGTGTCATTCTGCTTAGGCAATTGACAGTCCTTTCTCCAGATCTCTCACCTTATTTGCAAGATGAATCCCTTAACTGCCCACTGGCTTTTGATTGCTTTCCTTGCTGCTTTTCTACTTCTGTAACCCAAATCAGAATCTTCCTTAAAACTAATTACCCCAGCTATTAAGGCTTAGGTATTGGCTTATCTAGATCACTATTCTGACTAGTCCTCTAACTACCATTTTGATCTGATGTAACACAGATTAGCTGATCATAAACAGGCAGAACGGACAGAAGGAAAATGTTAATGTAAAAATTATACCAATGTTCCCACATGCAGAGACAGTCTGTAACGATTGATCTGTCTTTTCCAGACAATAAGGCATCTAGGCCTTGTACCAACAGATCTGATGCTTCCTATGTAAGTAACTTGGAGTCAGAACAATCTCTAGTCCTTCCACCCATAATTCTGTTTACTCAGTGTTTTTCCCCATCCATTTCTCTCTGTTCCCTTGGCTTTCATGCTTTTCTTTATGCAGGTTCGTTATTTCTATGCTCAATACAAACATTAATTTTAAAGCATTACTTTAGAGCACAATTGCTCACCTGACAACCAACACCTCGTTGCACTGATTTCAAACTAGACAGATAGCCCACATATCTTTGAGGGCTTAAAATACAGACTCCAGCAGTATGTTGTGGCTGCTAGCTTCATTTTTCCAATAAAATGGAGGCCAAATGAACCCACACTCCGATGAGAAAAGACATAAACACCTAAGAGTGATTGAAGATGAAATGTCTATTAATTGAACAGTAAAGCAATCTCCAAGGAAGCTAGAAGTGAAGTGATAAAAACCTTTGTCTGATACAATTTCTACCTTGTACCTTTTAATGCCATGATGATAATGACAATGGGGATGGATATGCCCAATGGTGAAGATAACCATGTTGGATTATTTTAACTCAGAAAAGTTGACAAACTGGTAGAAGGAAACACTCTGGAAGCAGAAGATGTTACTTTGGTTCATTACTTTCTTGGAGTATGAAAAGAATCAGAATGACTTCCCACAGAGTTTTTCAAGCTGGGAAATAACCTGTTGTTATAGAAATGCGTTCAATATTGGAACTTTTCTAAATGCTTTGTCTTCACAGAATCACAGATTCTTGAACTGTATGCTCTCATATTCTTACATTTAATTGAGGTGGGGAAAAAAAAAAGATCTGTGAATATATAAAAATGAACTAAATACAAAGTAAGCTAGGAAAACCAACACTGAGAAAAGCCCTGGTCATTGCAAAATGAAATTAGAAGGGAAAACTACAGACTGGAAGGTTTAAATCACTATTTTAGAGAACCATGTGAAGGTTGTCTATTAAAAAATATTCGTAAAGGTATTTGTGACAGCTTAATTTGCCTATTTAAAACAAATATACTCCAATTCACTTTTGAAATGTTCTTCTTCCACTTTTAAACAACACAGGCTTATTTAACAAGTGGTAGTCAAACACGTTCCAACAACAGCAAAGCAAAGTGCTGAAGATTACTACAGGCAAAAATAATTCTGACATTCTAAAAAAAAAGTGGCTGGAAATTAGTGATTTCAGTTGGCCTCCTCCTCATAGTATTTAGCAGAACGTTATATTTGAGCCTTACTGAAATGTACAGAAATTACAAAATCTTAAATATAGACCTCCTTGCTAATTCTCTTTCAAAATCAAATAGAGAAAATGTAAAAATGTGGAAATAATGTTAGAAAATAGAAATGAAAAGGAACTGGAATATAAAAGAAGTCCTTCAATTAATATTTCTATATTGCTTGTATCACCTTTTGATATTCCATAATAGTACTTCCATGAACACAAAGATTAAAACATCCATGTAAGTGTATCTTGAAACTCAACAGAGTCAAGTGGAAATCACTTTTAAAGCACTAAATTTAAGTTTGCTTTTTCCCCCTATGAGTTTAAACTCACAACTCCTACAGTTTTTATTAACACACCAGCAAATCCGGTGTTTGTTTGGTCAGAAATGGCCCAAACATACTTGAGGACTTCAAGAAAGCACAGATGACCCAGAGGGTTACTTAAAGTTCCTTAAAAAATGTTCTCAATTCTCTTCTATGGTTATCTCTACGTTATTTTATCTAATAACATGATTCTAAAATAAAGTTCCAATGACAAATCAACTGTTCCGATCATTCCTTTTTCACCTTCAACATAAATCATCTGATCTTTGAACTTTCTGGATGGACATTTAGAGCCTCCACAGATCTCACTTCCCACGTAAACAACCACAGCAAATCCTGTCCTGTTGAAGCTGGAAAAGCATAACTACATAAAATTCACAGTTTCCCGAAGTTCTTCCTACATCCTTTCTCTTTCTAGCAAACTCTTTCTCACAGACTGCTAGGACAGCATCATGCTTCTATCTCCAAGATATGTATTTTGGAGCTAGTACTCGCACGTTCTTTCATGTGATGAAAACTTACACTGTCTGCATTTTCTCTTCCCTGGGCTTAAATCAAACAAAATCACAGAATGATTTGGGATGGAAGAGACCTTAAAGAACATCTAGTTCCAACCCGTCATAGGAAGGAACACTATTCATCAGACTGGATTGCCCCATCCAGCCTGGCCTCGAGAACCTCCAGAGATGAAACATGCACAGCTCTCTGAGCAGCCTGTGCCAGGACCTTCATAGCAAAGAATTTCTTCCTACTGTCTAATCTAAACCCACATATACTGTCTGATACGTTTCGAAAACTGACCTTTCTCTTACAAAGAAGACTGCAGTTCTTGTTCAAGCTAACTTCCCCATAAGGATCCAGGTGAGGAAAATTTCAGTGAGGTGTTGAGGTCTTACCTTTGTGAAGGACCTAACTAAACAGAATTGATGTCTTCCCAAACGTCTGTTCCAACTTACAGTATAGGAACTTCAGTGAAGCAAGAAGGAAATCACAAACAATGATATATTTGAATGGCAATTATTTTCTATGCCTCAGCTGGATCTAGCCGTTATTTCAAAATGTCAGAGAATTCATCGCATCTTGATGAAGGCACTTGTTATTTCTTAGCTGTGAACAAGATGGTCCAGGGCACAAAGTTCAAAATGCAGCATTCACAGAAAGCAATAATTAGAACTATTCAACTATACTAAGATGCTCTGTCTGGTAGGGTCAGAAATTTAAAGTTGCAGCATTGGGTGTAATGGCTATGATTACTGCTTGCTTATTCTCACAGCTATAGTGAAAGGTAATTAAAGTAAGATCCTTTTATTCATAATTAAGTTGTAAATTGAAATAGAAGAAATAGAAAATGCAAAGAATCAGAATAATGAAGAAAATACTAGATTTTATAATTAGCTAGTCTGAACCTTTGAAAAACTGAATGCATATCAGAAATCAAAATTACTTAGTAAAGGCCTGAGAGAATTAAATGTCTCTAGACTTCACTCTTTTTTTCCTTCAAAATACCAAAGGAATGAAGTACGATTTTTATATTTCATTCTTAAGAAATAATTGTATTAAAATGGAAGTAAAAATAAATGAATAAATATATAGGTGCCACTGAATATTCTGATTCATGCTCCCTCACCCACCCATGGGATGAAGGGTATACGGGTATATCACTGAGTACATACAGAAGCCAACGGTCATTTGAGAGAAGCTTCCTTAACTGCTGAATTCCATTTAATGACCCTCCTGGACCTCTGATGAGGTGAAATCTTGCACTGAGATTAGAGAAAGAGCTCAGTCTGACGGGCACTTGATTTATTTGCCTTTAATAGCTCCAGCATTGCAACTTTCAAGGGGACAGACAACTGACAGCCAAAAAGATGAGACGAAGTCTGTAACTACAAGCCAATCCCAAATAAAAGGCTGCTCTCCTGTTTTATTTGGATTTGACTTGTTTATAATGAATACATTTGTTTAATTGTTACATTCTTTTTTTAAAAAAAAACTTCTCTTATTTTAAACAAGAAAAAACACTTGATCACTCAATATATTTGTATCAAGTGATGAAATGAAAACCTGTGGTAGTTTGAACCCAGAACAGTCCAAAATGTTCTACACATGAAGATATTTCATAGAATCACAGAACCCTTAGAGCTGGAAGGGACCTTTAAAGGTCTTCTAGTCCAACTCCCATGCAGTGAACAGGGACACATACTAGATCAGGTTGCCCAGGGCCTGATCCAGACTCAACTAGAAAGTCTCCAGTGACAGGGCATCCACCACTCCTCTGAGCAACCTGTTCCATCACCTGCTTCATCACCCTCACTGTAAAATACCTTTTCCTTTTATCTAACCTGAATCTCCCCTCTTTGAACTTGAAAACATTTCCCCTTGTTCTATCACAACAGACCCTGCTAATGAATTTGTATCCTTCTTTCCTGTAGCTCCCCTTTAAATACTGAACGGCTGCTATCTGGTCACCTCACAGCCTTCTCTTCTCTAGGCTATACAGTCCCAGCTCTCTCAGCCTGTCCTTGCAGAAGAGGTGCTCCATCCTTTGGATCATTTTTGTGGCTCTTCTCTTTTTCAGCAGGGCTGTGCTCGATTGTTTCATCCCCCAGCTTGTATTAGTAATGGGGGTTGTCTTGACCCCAGTGCAAGATCTTGCACTTGGATTTGTTGAACCTCACCTGGGCCCACTGCTCAAGCCTCTCTAGGTCCCTCTGTATGGCATTCCATCCCTCTGGTGTGTCAACCACACTGCACATACTGAATTATCTGAATACACAAATCAATATTATATATCTGTTGGAGGTGTTCTGATTTTAAAACCAGGTAAGACTGCAGGAGATGTCTTAGAAAAACAAAACTGTTTCTAATGGGGCAAAATTAGACCACCAGAAAAATCTCAATTTTTTTTTCATATTTTTTCATTTCTGTCTTGAATTTAAATGGTGAGCTACACTACTTCTCATTTTAACTAGCTTGAGAAACAGTATCTACACTCCTCCGTTTGCCTTTAAGTTTCAAATGAAAATATAAGTAAAAAGCAAGTCACTCAGTGTCTTTTTTCTTATACGTGCAAATGCATCTTCTATAATTTCCGAGTCTTGAGACACACAAGATGTACATAAATATTAAAACACTGAAATAACATGAACTTTTTAAAGGGTAAGCTTCTCTTCAATGAAGTGCATAAATGGAAGTGCATCAGCTAGATTTCCTCAATTACTTTCTGTCTGCTGGGACTTAAAATTCTTCATATGAGCTTGGCTGGAAATTAGTATATTTATGCTGGGGAGAAATTTCTGAGTAGAACTACCATAGGAAAGATTAAGTATTCTGTTATCAAGCAATATGAACATTGTGCACTACAAAATCTTAAATATGAAATCAATGTGGCAATTCTATAACTAGAAAAGCCTTAAACTGTATGTTTAAGGAATAATAACATTCCATTGAAATGATTTTAACAGGACTAGAGTTTTAACAGCATCTTCTTGTGTCAGGGCTGAAAAATATAAACAATTAAAGAAATAGCTATTAAGATTATTTACCAGTTCAGCTAAAAGATTAACTTAATGCTTCAGTGTTCACATCATGTAATTTTATACAGAATTATAATGACACTGTTTTTCAATTATAAGTAGCAATATTTGACATATGAATATATATGAAGCAAAAACCTGATTACTTGTCTTGAGAATTTTCCCTGTGAGAGACATATAGTTCCTTAAATTTGCTTACAGAACCTTACTGATACTATTCAGAAGTTTTATTAAAGGAGAATCTGATTTTTTTTGGTCATTGGGACATTTTACCTAGGTAAAATTCTAGTTAGAGACAATAATCGTAAGAACATACAGGGCAAGAGAAACAGTTTTAGAAACTATCCAATGAATTATTGCTTTTGCTCTTAAGTTTTTTAAAAAGCAATCCCCCTCCTTCAGATACACTACAGCTGTTTTACCAAGAAACAACAGAGAAACTATTTTACAAAACAATATTAAATGATGCTGTTAAAAACCTGTTTCAGTAATAGTAAATGTCAAAGCTCAGTAATAGCAAATGTCAAATCTTTCAGAGTCTCTGAACTAGCAGTAGATTCTGCAAACATGATTTATTCCTTCTACTTAGCATGCTCCCATTTCTTACCTGATTTTGCTTAAGGAAAGAGATTCTCAATCTCAACTGAAATTACTGTCAATACACAAGAAAATGATTGCAAAAGTAGGGCACTGAAATGATGATGAAGTAAAAAGGCAAGACTGAACAACTCTATATAAGACCAAGAGTCAAGTAGAACAAGAAAAATACGAAAGAAAAAAGGAGCATACATCCAACTTATCAGTGTTTATCTGGCTTCATAAAGCAATAACATAATTTGTATATAAATCAGGGGATCATACAACAATTTATTTAGGAGGATAAACTGGGGGAGATCTTGGAGATACCCAAAAACTTGAGAACTCAAAATACCAATGATAATACATACAGTTTAAAACTGTTGAAAAATAAGTTATAAAACAAGTTGTAGCAGACATTCCTTGCCTTTGGGCGATATGCTGTTGATAGAGCACTACTGAGATCTATTGAGTGTTCATGATAGTGAGTAGAACGATAAGAGCTCTTTCTGCCACTATAAGCATAATCACATAATAGTGAATGCCTAGTAGTGATAGTAAACAACTGTTTGCATGGCTAGATGCAATGGTTTTAAACTGAGACAGGGGAGGTTTAGATGAGATATTAGGAGGAAGTTT
>JAOWBP010002392.1:58604546-58619727 GCA_028571105.1 Tragopan temminckii
TTACAATAAGAAATTGAAAGGAAAATAAACACTACAAATAATCTTTTCTAATGCTTCAGTACAGCACTTCAGCCATCTGCAAACCACCTCATAGCCTCCCACTGATTTGACTTTCCTAACGCACTGCAGGTTGACATCTACTGGCATAAGACTTTAAAAATACTTCAATCAAGATCTGTATAATCCTCATAACTAAAATGTCTTTGTTCTGTTTTATGATCAAACATTTCTGAAAACACAGCCACCACTCCCAGCAAGCATTCAGGATGCTCACAGGTGAGTTAAGGCACAATAAAAAGAACAGTAATCTAGCAAATCTCTTTGGAGAATGTGTTTATCACCGTGCCCGCAGACACTTACACTACAAATGCATTGGCAACCATTTCTAGCAGATCATATACGAAGACATGAATGTAATTTGAAAAGTTTAGAGATGCAAAGAAAAAGCAATCAACAACCTCGATAGGAAATTTCAGCGGGGAAAAAAAAGAAAGATTTTGTAAACATGACTGTTTGGAAAGTCCTTCAATAGAAAAAAGAGAATGGAAGAAGCAATGACCTTTCCTACCCATCCTTCAAACAGTCATTTTTAGAAACTTTTGTATTACCCATAAAATTAGCTAGAAGATAAATCTCACTATGGTGATTTGCTCTTTCCAAAGCCAGTGTTCTGAGCCCTCACTGTATAATTACTTCAAATAGATAAAGCATGAGTCATCTGTTCTAGTCTAACCTTTGCATTTAAATTTGAATTTTATTCTTGCTTATCTTTTTTCCTAAATTGATATTACTGTCTACTATGTTTATTAAAAACAACTTAAAGCCACGGTGCATATCAAACTCTGCACTGAGGCACCATTTGTTGTGTTATTTTAATTAACATGTCTCAGAGAGATTGCAATTCCAATCATTTCTATTAAGTATATCATACTTTTCTTTTCCTTAAATGTCAGATTTTGTTTTTCATTTCAAATTATGTCCCAATACCCTAGAGCCTTTTAGTAAATGCTCTGCACAACCAGGTATGAAACTCAGAGGCACTGTCTTGTTTTTCTGCAAACTTTGCACCGACCGCTGTGGTTGATGAAGCAACATCTTTCAGCAGGTTGGCAAATTTGCTCTCTTTGGATCACTTCCTTCTCTCCCATTCTCAGTGAGACTTATGTTCCATTGACGTAGACTTCATAAATAATACAGATGGGACAGAAAACACTAAGTGATAACCAAGCACTTTCTGAAATCCAGGAAATACATTCTTTGACCAATAATGAGGCCAAGTGGTGTTCCCTTCCTCCTATTCATAAACTCATACTGTACTCACAAGGAAAATTAAAATGACAATCTCCTACATCCGGACTATATTGGCAGCAGATTTCAGGGTTACATCTTGGTTTTCTCTGTATGTTTTTGGCCGTTATTTATCACTATTCTTTAAATGCATCCTTGTGTAGTAAACGGAATCTCAACATACTGGACTGCAGGATGAGCTGCTGGGAACAGAGAAGAGGTTCAGTTAACACCTTAAATTAAGTTCACTTATATACCTAACAGTCCCTCAAAAACACTGAAAGAAAAAGAAAAATAACCCACTTTTCTACATTTTAGGGGGTTCTGGTTATTTTTAAAGATTCCCTTTTCAACCCATTCCTGTCCTTTCCAGGATATCCTATAAAAATTATAAGAAGATGCTTCAGTGAATCCAGTGGGGAGCAAAGCTGGTAAAAGAGCTGGAATGCATGTCCTGTGAGGAGGGGTTCAGGGCAATCCAGTCTAGAGGAGACCAAGAAAAGACCTAACTGTTCCCTACAACTCCCTGCAGAGGGGAAGCAGAGTGAGGTGGTGAGCACTGCTCCTTCCTGCTCCGATGGCAGAAGGGGAATGGCACAGAGCTATGCCAGGAGAGGGTCAGGTTAGGCACTGGGAAACATTTCTGTGCCAAGAGTGGGGTCAAACACTGGAACAGGATTCCTAGAGAGGTGGCTGATGCCACAAGCCTGTCAGTGTTCAGGATGCATTTGAATAACACCCTCAATAACGTGTTTTGATTTTTGGCTAGGAAGTTGGACTTGATGATTTCTGTGGGTCTCTTCCAACCGATCTATTCTAATTCAGTGATTCAACCTATTCCTTTCCCTAGCCATTACAAAGCTGCATAGTCAGCTGATCAAAATAAATGAATCCACAGCATTTATTCAGCATTTTGAGTGGAATTCCTTTACTTGGCTAAATACTCCTCTCTGTTCCATGACCAGTGGGTGAGCTGACTGGAAGAAGCTTCTACAGAGCCGTAAGAGCTCGCTGCTCATCACAGCTGTCAGACTGCTCTGCAGGCAGCTGAATCCGGAGCAAGTTTTCCAAATCACTACCAGACAAAGCAGACAAAAGCATGTCAGTCTCAAAAACTCCCACACACCACACAAAGGTACTGTAAGAATAATTCTTTAATGTCCCCCCTCCTTTTTCTTTTTTCTCATACGTTATAGAATGAGTGGTCCATTTACTATCATCATGACAGTTTCCTAGTCTGAAAGACTACGAGAGTCTCCAAGCTCCTAGTTTTCAGACAGTGGGATGCACTGACAGGTGAAACTTCACTACTGCTAATTAAATTCATCACTGCTGTCTAGCTGTTGCTTTGAAAATCCAAACAAAACTAATTAACTCCAGATTGATTTTTTTTTTTCTCAGTATTGAAAAAAATTAAGGAGAGAAAAAAGAGTGTATAGAAGTTTGAACACAAGTTAATCTTAAGAATTGTGTAACTCATCTGCAAATATATGAAAATAGATTTTTTCAATGCAGATTTTTCTTCAGTTCTTGCTTATAAGTAGGGGTCAGTATCTTTGAATAGAACAACTGAAGTGTCACTTATGACAGAAAAATCCTGAAGTCTTTACACAAGGCCAGAGTGCTCTGCCTCTCCAACAGTGAAATGCAGTAGTGCCTGGAAGAGAAAGCCCACTATTGTGCCTGTATTTGTATCCTGCAGATATGTTTAAAACTAAAGTCCTTTAATTCTACCCATCCTAACTTTAAATTCTTATCTAAAAGCGTTGCATGCTTTCTATCCTTTCATCCGTCCATGCATTCAATCCATTCTCATGCATTTTTGTTACAATCTTTTTTTCTGTTCTTCTCTAAATTACCAGTAGTATATTGATGCAGAAAACTGGAGACATACAACTACCAGTAGGATTTTATACATACTTTCACAATTATTTTGTAGAGCTGTTAATCTTCTCACTGCTTTTCATATCATAATAAGTGAACCAAGGGCCTCCTGAAATTGCAGGAAAGTGTTCCCCAAGGAAGAGATTTTCACACACACGTGGATTTTTTAACTCAATCACTAGAAACTTCTTTTTCCTTGCATTTGAATTTATTTCTTTGCATTTGAATATATTTTCTTTGCATTTGAATTCTTTGCATTTCTAACTTTCCCCCTTTTGGTGATCAAAGTGATTTGGATTTGAGCATCTCTTAGTACACGTTCAGAAAACACATTTTGAATATTTGCATAGAGGAAACATAGGAACAAGGAAATAAAAGTGCTCTTTTACCCTAAAAATTTACAAAGAGGCACCAAAGGAATCAGCTCAAAAGTGATGCCATCAGCCTTTCCAGCATCATTTGGAATTACCACTACAGTAACATTCACATTTGCTCACACATCACTTTAATCCCAGAGCAGGATTTTAAAGTATTGCCCTAGCTGCGGAGAATGGAAGTTGTGTCTCAGTGCGAGGAAGTATTTCACCCTCTCTGCTAAAACCTCATATGACCAATGTAAATAAAAGAAAATGAGCTTCCTGTCTGGGTACACATACTTGAGATCAATGCCAGTCTTTTTAGAAATTGCAACCCCTTCTGGCTCAGCACGTATAAAGTGAGAGTAATTGCTGAGCACAAACATCCCCTACCCCTGCACAGAGCTGGAACAAGGACATTGCCCTGACCTGGCACTTTGCTGCAACCCTAAGGAGGCCTTGACCCAAAGTCTCAGAAATGCTGCCAGCTGATATTGGCAAGACTGTAGAGGGCACTTAAAACAACACAGCAAATGTGGGACTTCGGACCGTACACTGTCCCATCCTTGTTTGCCTCAAGACCCATTGGACTGAAGCAGTTAAGCAAAATAGACAACAGTCAGATAAAACAGTTTTATAGACTGAAAACTATAATGCAGTGCTGGCATTGCTTTTTCTTTCCCAGCAGACAGTCTAGCTAGAAGAGGAGGACAATTCAGCATGAGATATGGGAAGCAGGTAAATTTGGAAACCCGTCTGTCCTCCTGGGAACTGTGTTGCAGAAATGTTTAAGAACTCCTAACAACCCTTTTAAGCTCCTGTGGAGAAGCACTTAATAGGCAAAGGACTCTCCTCTCATAAAATGACATGCTGGCCTTAGAAACACACCTGTAGCAGTGACCACAGTGCAGGAACACTTAAGTATGACTTGGCCATAAGTCTATAGAGCTGCTTAGCAAAGTTGTATATAAAGCCTTTCATGGGATTTTACATGTTTCTCACAATTACCTTCTTTACTGATCAAGGAGATGCAGAATGAATTTCCTAAGAACCAAAGTCTCCCAGTTTTGACCTAGACTTTGTTAATGCACAATGTAAAGAAATTCTTCACATCTGACCAACGTGGAAACAAAAAAAAAAGAAATTTAAAAAACAAAACAAAAAATGCAGCTTTCAGGAAGCATAAAGCAAATACTGCACAGGATCTTGGTTTGAATCAGTTGCTAGGAGAAGAGTAGAATGGGAACAAGGAAGATAAAGAAGCCAAAGAAGAATCCATCCATGTGAATTGTTTTGTACTCATATCTCCTTAGTTAAGCCTTTGGTGCATTTGTCCATGTAGATCTTTGCCAAAGCTTGGGAAGTGATAGGACTGCAATACAGTAGGACTAAGAAATAAGTAATTTTCTGTGTCACTGATGATCCCGGAGCAGCTTCCAGATTGATGACACTCACCAGCAGTAACAAGGTTCATAAAGATTTCGACACAATTTTAACACTGAACAAACTCTTGCTAAGGAGAGTTAAAACGCTTCGGTAGGAGATTCAGAGACTGTTAGATAGATAATTAACATTTTTTGTTACTTTACAGTATTTCGTCAAAGTATTCAAAATAATATGATATGAAACAGTTTTTCTCTTAGTTTGTTTGGCAGCCACTCAGAATTTAAGTAGAAAAGTGGCTGCAATGCTCAGGGCTGAATTATATTGTATTATATTTGTACCATTTCATCTCCAGAAGTCAGGCAAGAGAGCAACACAAAGTTTTTAAATATTCAGTCTTTACAACAAGCAAACAACCTGGTAGAGCAGATTTCAAACTCTGGTTAAGGATTAACATAATAATGTTTTGAAAATGAAGGATATGTGAAGACAACTACAATTTTCAATTATCTATTTCCTAAGGCTTTGTATTAAGCAATGTTAGGCATCCTGAGCTGTAACTCCTCTGTCTTTAGCATTATCTGCCAACAAATAAACATCAAACGCAAGTGATTTCAGTGGCACACACTCAAAGAAAAAAGGTGTTAAGAAATTTGCAGGTAAGCAGAAAATGAAAAAAGAATTCCATATTTTCTTCATAAAATACATATAATAAAAAGTATATATATAATTTGGAGCTCTCGACTAGCCAAAGTTTTTGCTATTGTCTGTGATAGTAAGAGAAAGCTGAGTCACCAGATATTTATTTTTTATTTCCTAAGTCTGTTTATTTTAGGATTTAATTGCTATACAAAACAAAGTTACTGATTAATAAAAAAAGGGTGCGTTTGTGTGCCTTTCTCAAATTTTATTCACAGTTTGTAAGTAATAAAGAAGTGTGAGTCAATTAACTGTATTGAATGTAATCACAAGCCCATAAATTCTTTTTACTGTATTGAGTTCCAGCTTTGCATACTAATGGCTCGTATTCATTCTTTTTCCTGGAAGTCTTCAGTGCTACATGCTAATTACACAAATTGCAGTATTCTTTTTTAGTGCCTATTGCAAACAAGCAGTTATGAATTTTAAAATAATAATTGCTTCTTTGCTTTAAAGGGAGTCCCGCATCTGTTCACCTGACCATTACATGCTTGAAGGCTGTACTGTAGGGAAATATCTGCCATTTACACAACTGGAGAAGTTGACTAAAATATTTTTCAGTGTTGAGTCAAGAAAAGAGTTAAACAGAAAGACAAGGGAAAGGTGACACTGGCTGGGGAACAGATCCTCAGATAAAGGACCGAGTCCAATTAGGGCATTGTGCTTTGAGATAACTGCAATCTTGTCTGAGAATGTACGAATGGAAACTGCAAACACCTTGAAGAGATGCAGGGAACGTGCCGTAGGAGAGAAGATTATTTATTCTAATGGGGAAAAAGAAAATATGGATTGCTCCACTTTAGTCAACTACAGCATGAGTAATGCTGGGATCTAGAGAACTTAAAAGGGCCAAAAGAACATCTATTAGAGACGAACTCTATTTTATCCTGCCATTAAAAGAGAAGAAGGAATAGGGTGATTTCCTCAGGTGTCCTGTAAACAATTCTAGACTGCTTTAAAAAGAAGATGAAAAGGCAAATCTGAAACTGAAATAAGCCTTAAACTAGTTCATTTAAATTTTTAAGATCTACAAAAGCCAATTACCTTTCATTTCTAGGTCACTTAAACCATGTTTTCTTATATATTCATTACATGACTACATTTAATTTAAATGTAAAAAGCATTTAAATTATGCTTGGCCACAGGAATTGCCATGTTCCTCAAGCAAGTTACTGAATATCCTTAGTACATCTCATAAACGCCTCTACACTAATGATCCAATTCATTGTTAGTATTCTTTTTGCTTTTCACTTATTAAAGTCCAGTTTTGGAATATAAAATATGCTTTCTGAAATAAGAGTTTTCATCACTTATGTACTTCCAGCTAGCAAAGCAGAAAATAGAGAAAATGGCTATTTCTATTTCATATTGCTTAATATCCATCACTTTAATGGAAATGAGATAAAGTAGATAATGGTAATAAGAATAGCATTAGCAGCACATACATATATTACATATTTCTCAGAGGTACCACTGTTGTACCATTTACATTGTTAATATTAAAATGTCTCGAGCAGTACAACCCAATGTAACCAATACTATAAATATTACCTTTAATAAAAAGAGTTGAATGAGATTTTAACCTTGAATTTGATAAAATGTTGAAAATAACTTTTATATGTATATGACCTAGCTCGTGTGAATAGCTAAGTACTTTTTCCTTCAAATAAATCTTTCTCCGAAGTAAAACTTCCTTGGACTATTCTTAGCTGTAATATCTACTGCACATTAAGCGATCATAGACCTTTTCTGTACTTCTTGTAAGCGTAAGTGAGAAGCAGAAATGTCAATTTAGATGAAGCCTTTGTAAGTAGTATTAAACACAAAGAAACACTTTAAGAAATATTCCATTTTGGGGTTACTTCAATAGAGAAAAGTGTTCAGAAAGTTATCCACTTGTTCAAATACCCTGAGTCCAGGTAGAAATACAACGTAAAATAGGTTTTGAATTAGAAGACTTTGCAAAAGAAGAAAAATAAATTTGGATTCTTCAAAATAATCAGGACACAGATCATCAGAACACTGAGGTTGGAAGAGTCCTCAGGAAGTTTCTAGCCCGATCTTCTGCTTAAGGCAGGGCTGGCTGTCAGAGAACAGTGCCTCCTCGTGCTCATCCCATGTGTTTGTATCCTGACAGGTCAAATTCCAGGGTGGAAATGTGTATTGCATTCAGAGTGTAGTTCTGTGCCACTAAAGCTATGAACGAGCAGGTCTTCACCTTGCTTATCTAAAGGTGACAGGGTAAAGAAAAAGGCAAAAATGAAGAGTTTGAAGACAAAATATTAATGGGAGGGTTAGGCCAAAGGTGGCCACTGGAAATGGCAAAGCTTAGGCTGATTTTTATACTTCTCCCTTGCCTATGAGAAAAGTGAATTCTTTGCCAAATGCTACTAGCATGGGAAGGACATACAAAGTATATTCTGTATTCTGACCAATGCTGCTGTCATGACTACTTTGATAAAAGGATGGTTGACCCGGATAATATATGACCTAAAGTATTTATAATTGCCAGTTAACTAAATAACTATGAAGAATTATTATTTTTTAATGTAGATAAGACAAAGCCGACAGTAGCCTTTGATATCCATGCTGGAGGTCATGAAATTTGATTAAGCAAGAAAATTTGAATGAATCTTTAACATGTAATTGGATGAAAATACCACACTTGAAGAAATGGATAACTGTGAGGAATCATGACTGTTAACTATTAGAAATGGGTTAGAAATTAAAAGTACAAAGCTCAACTTCTTACACTATGGACTATTGATACTAATTTGTTTTTGGCTAGAGAATTACTAGGTGTAAATAGTAATGGAAGACCTATCATTCTAAATAAATATAATCTAATGGTATTAATATAAAGTACCTGTAAAAAGCCAAATGCAGTATTGTGTCAGGTGAGCACAGATAGGAAGTATTAATTACATAGTGTAAGGTAATGGTAAGTTTTCATCTGGAACACTGTGTACTTGAGTCATTTACGTTCAAGAAAGAGGAATTTAAATCTTTAGAGAAAGGTGCTAGGAGGATGTGCTAAGATGATATTGGTGAAAAAGGGTAACAAAGCTGGAATTATATAGTTCCACCAAAAGGAAGGCTGCTAGGAGACAGTTTTGTTGAAAGATACCATGAAAAGCAACTGTCCAGAGTAAGATTTACTAAGGATAAAGGATAGAGTGGGTGGAAAATTAATGGAGTGTGAATGGGCTGTAACCAGATACAAACTGAAAACTACAAGGTTTCTGAAAATAACAAGATTGAGGTTCTGAAACATCCCTTCAGGAAGAACAAACATAAGCCTTAAATATATTGAGAACTTTCATAGAACCACAAGTAAGATTAAAAGGTCTGTCTGCAACAGTGGATGTCTGGTTAGAAGAAATGCAGGAACTTTATTTTCGGCTTGTATTCCTTTTGTCCCAGATCAATACATAGGCAAGTATCAATTGTTTAACAGTATGGGGCTTTCATTCCATATGCCAAGACATAAACTGCTATCTCCATGGTGCAATAGAAAGAATAGAAAGTCCGCTACTGAGAACAGAAGTACTGTTTTATTTTTCATAAAATACTATGATGGAGTAATATAGCAGCTAGGAAGAAGAAGAAGCAAAAAAAAAACACATTCAACTTCAGATCTCCCAAGAATGACATTAAAAAGTTAAGCAGCACTTAGTCTTTTGTAAGATGTCATTTCTGTTCAGTGTAACTGTTAGACACTTAATGTGGATAGATAGTCTAAGCAGACTCTGCGAAGACAGAATTTCTTCCTTTACATCCCCTCTAAAAGCTTTTAAAATCTCTCTGTCAGGAACAATTTGACTGCATATCAATTGCATTCCCCTACTACAGCAATGCTTATAATAAGGGAATATCACGGGGAAGAAAAAAACAGTTTTTGATAACTCTGACAGTAAAATGAAACACTGTCAATCTAATCTGCTGGAAAGCTGGGACTGTACATTAACCTCACTTTGCTCATTAAAGTTCTCATTCAATTAAAATAGCAGCTGGGATACGTCTGAGTGATACCATGCTGTCATGCTGCCAACAAGTTCATTTCTGGTGCTTCTCCGTTGACCTCAACAATAATGGGATCTGAGACTTCAAAGTTTTTCAATGCATCCTCATGGTTTAGAATAGAGATCAGCTTACAAAATATAAACTGCTTATTTATATCCTTGACACAAGGGATGTGCAGGGCCTATCTGTAACAAATGATTCAGACATTTCCCGGTTATTTTCAGCACACAGTATGAGGTTTTATGTCTTTAAATGTGGGATTTACATAGATAAAACCATTCTGCTTCAAAAATGAAAGATTTGGAAAAGGTCTTACTTCATATGCTTTAGTTTTTTCTCTATTGGTTTTCTTTCACAAGTTAGAGAAGAAGAAACATGGATTTTATAATTTAGCATAGAGCTATCAGAAGAAAAACAAACAGTTTTATCCTTGACTGTATATACTTAACATACCGAAAGGAATACAATTGAATCAATTTCCATATATATCTATAAAAAATCAAACTGATATCCAGGGTGAGAAGCATCATTCCCTAAATGCCTATATTCTATGCGTTAATATAATTTTTCTTCTCACGTCAGTCTCCACTTCGGTTTTCATGGTGCTCCTAATAAATAGTAATAAAAGTGGATATTTCTAAAGGACAAACTGGTGGTTTTATTCTCAATTTCTAATATCACCTAGGCAAAAGCAAAAAATAAAATAAATACTAGATATTCAGGGAAGACTGGGAGCAGCTCCATTAAAATCAATAGTTACACATAAAAATACATAAAACTGGAGAAGGCAGAATAACAAATGCCTTTAGATAATGTATGAGAATCACAGTATGAACCCTCAGTAGAGTCACATCTACAAAGAGAAGGTAGTCAGGGATCCAATTTTTAACTTGCCATTTCAAGCTAAAGGAGGAAGGAATAAAAATTTCATAGCATCAACGCTCTCTGAAAACTCTTTTGTGCTTAAAGAGTTTGCCCTGAAAAACTTTCAAGCTCAAAGTAATAAAATTAGCATCACAATTCATTGCATCTACTGTATCCATCCACGAATGGAGATTGTTATTTAGCAGGACTGTCAATCTGACATCTTCAGTGTCCAATAGGTTGCTTAAAAAGAAAGGTCTAATTAGCTAAGGACAAAGTATTTGCATCTAAAAGAGTTAAGAAGTCTTTTTTTTTTTTTTTTTTTCCATTTTTTAATAAAGTGGCAAGCATCTCTGATTTTCACTCCTTTGCCAACCCAAGGTAATAAGGAGGAAGATTTTTTTTTTTTTTGTCAAAATTTTATAAGTTTTCCTTTAAAGAGATAGTACACGCTTCTAAATAAGCAAGTTCACTAAAAACAGTGTTGATTTAAACTGCCTGTGTACTAACAAAAGAAACACCAGTGACATTTCTAAAATATACCTTTTTGACATACCTTTTCTAGGAACACATAAAAAGCTGTATTGGGTTTATTCAACAACAACAACAACAAATCCCTGTTAGCTTCTGAAAAGGAAATCTGGGCCAGGAGAAGGATCCAGCAAACAGGAAGACACATTTCCAAGTCTCTTCATTTTTGAGACTTCTCTACTTGAGTTTTTAGAGAGCTAAGATATTCTAAATTAGTGTTTCACTATTAAAAAATAAAAAATAAAAAAGCCTTCGGTGAAAAGAAAGCTTCTAGTACATTCTGGCATACTTTCTCCCAACAAGAAGCAGTTATTACATGATTCTAGCCAGCCTTACACCTTTATGTTAATGACTGTCTACATCAGAGCTAACTCTCTAGGAGGAAATCTAAACTTTCAGGGTACCACATTTGGCTCTCTCTAGCATCTCTAAGATATATAATAAAAGTATTTACCTCCTTAAAAATAATTATATTCTCCTTTTTTTAGAGAGCGAAAATGGAATGAGAATCATGACAATCATCTCAGGGATGTGTCTCACACAGATTGTAGAGACACATCCTGATGAACATAATAGGGAAGTCCTCTATCTTCCATTCTTCTGTCCAAAACTGTAGATGACATCAATGACAACTGTGCTACCCCAAGCACTCTATCTGCTTGTTAATGTGGCTGTAGGAGTGGTCTGTTAACAAAGTACTTTCTCAAAGAAAGGAAGGCAGAATATTCATGTTGCTAGAGACCACCTCCACTGCTCTTCCACTGTGTGCTTGGGTTTTGGGGCTGACACCCTCATGAGAAGCATATTCTCCATTACTTATTCATTAAGAGATTTAGGTATTAGGGAAAAGATGAAGAGATTTTTACCACCATGAGAGCGCTGCCAGATACTACAGGGAGTAAATATCAGGATAAAATGAGTTTTAAAAGAAAACAAAACTAAATATTTTCTTTTAATTGACCTTTTTAGATACCAAGAGGTTTTTAATCTCCAAATACTAGCCTTCTGCTCCTTTAAGAACACATTTAAAGAGTTAAATAAAACACATTTTAATGTAACAGGACTTCCCTGTTTTGCTCCATGGGCATGATTTGGCCTAAGACTTGGACATCTTCTTCTTCTTCTTTTTCTTTTTTTTTTTTTTAAATATGTATTTATTTCCATGATCTTTCCCTTAGTGACCAGTAGGGCTCTTCACTATTAGGCAGTGCCAATGAAATGCTGAAAATGTGAGATCCCATAAAACCCAAAGACTTACAGCAATACAAAATCCTTTCACAGGAGAAAAGCCACGTCAGAAAAAAAATTGTGCACCACATTGTCTCTTCTTCCAAGTGACTACATTCCCTGTGTACCAGCCTTGTTTTCTTTCCTCCACTCCATCCACCTTCTTTGCCTTCTTTCTTTACCAAGGCAGTTAACACTGAGTTATAGAATCATAGAATTGTTAGAGCTGGAAGGAATCTTCAAAAGTCATCTGGTCCACTGCCCCTACAATGTACAAGGGCATCTACAGGGTACAGGGATATGATCAGGGTGCTCAGAGCCCTGTCCAGCCTCACCTTAATGTTTTCAGGGACCTGTTCAGGTACATCACTGTCACAAGTCATTGGTTACACCAGATTACCCTGTGCAGAGTCTGCAGAAGTGCAACTCTAGGTGCAGTGACCCTGTACCCAGTTCTGCTATTTGCCTTAGAATAATGCTGTACAAGTTGCACCACCTTCCCGTCCTTCAAATTTCCATCCAAATGAAGTTATTAATATTTAATCTTTCATAAGTCTACAGCAGAAAAGAGATACTATTTCCTTTTCTTTTTCATAATTAACTCTTCTGATGTTCTGACTTATTTTATTCCCACTCTTCATTCTAAGTTTGCTGGTGGAGTAGGAGGAAATTAAGTTTGGTAGCATGTTGCAGTATTGTCTTTCCCACCGAGCTTTTAAGATGTATATTCAAGCTCCAGTATCTGGAAAAAATCAAGAAGCAGTTACACGGTACATCCAATTGGTTTAACAAATACATTCAGGCATTATGATGCTTTGGATTCTCATCAAATATCTGTTTGCTTTTAAGAAAGGTATTTTATTATTTATTTATTTTTAATAATACATGCGCTGAATAAATAAAATGCCATTTTTTGCTGCATATTTTACACAGCTGTCACCTAGCAGTTAAAAATGCTCAACAGACTGATAATGATCTTCACTGTCCACAGCTGCACTTTGTTTTTACATTCTTTCACACCTAATCCTCACCATCTGCGCATTCAGTATTAGACACAATCCCTGGTGGAGCTCACAGCAGATAAGCCTGCAGCTCAGTGGTTCTGACAAATTTCTCCCATCAGTCAAACAACATCCCAAGCACCTACAATTACAGCATTACAGAGAGAGAGATAGTCAGCTGAGTCAGAGAAATGCATTAATATTACTTTGCAATTATTCAGTACCTGGGAGAACTATACTTTTAAATTACTCATACATCATTAGCACACAGATGTTACAGGTTTTCATGTATTTTACGTTTTCATAACAAAATTTTAGTGTCTGTTTATCTCCATATTAGCACAGTGTCTGCTTTCTCTTTATAACAGACATAGAATTTGAAACAGAAGTCTGATTGTTTGCAAACAATCTGGGTATAAACTACGTAGAAATATCATTTAAAGGTCAGTTTTAAAATGATCGTTACAGTTTTGGAATTTTAGACTTTTTTTTAGCAATTATTTGAAATCTTAGCCCTAGAGCTATTTGCACAGAGAAATATGCAATGCAGTTAAAGAAGTCGTTATACTTAAGACAGTAGGTGCTGTATAATTCACTTTTCACATCATTCAAAGATGCTTCTACAGCTTTCATTAATGCTGCAAAGTTCACAGCAAGTTATTTCAGCAATATTCATTCCTACAATGCTTTTGAAGTCATGATTACCTCTGACTTCAAACCAAACAATGATCTGACACATCTGCTAGGTTAATAAATGCTGTCTCCTCTGTTGTTTATCATTAGTTTTCCATGGAGCAGATTCTGTAGTCTTTTTTCATACAAGAATTAAAGCCTGAAGGCTCCAGTCCACTACTAGTGTTCTGCACTAGGGTGATCTACATGACAGTGCTACTTTTGTACGTAGCAATTTAAGAAACAGAAACATATGGTTACCAAATCAGTATGGTCTTGTGTTGGTTTTCACCAAATCAGTATGGTTTACGTTGCTTTCTGTTGTTGAGGTTGTTGTTATTATCAAACACGTGTAATTTAAATGAAGAGTGCAGAAAGTAATTTGTGCTACTACAAAGCAGGAAGCCAACAAATTTAGATTACCAGCACAGAACCACTGTAACTGAATCTGACTGCATTCTTTTAATTGAACAGAAAGAGCATTGCTAGATCATAAAACTAACAATATTTTCAATTCAATGTAATAATTCTCTTCCTTTATAAAAATCATGGCTCTCAGATAAGTTTGAATCTATGGGAAGTACCAATTTCATGCTACTGCATTTTCCTTGTTGCTTTCAAAATAATGAATAGTTTTAAAGGGAGAAAATAAAGTTGTAATTTCTGCCTCAGAAAAAACAAACTCACAAAAAAAAAAAAAAACAAAAAAAAAACCCTCCATTTTCCAAAAAGCAATAAGCATAGTTATCTTCTATTGAAGTACGTGAATAATGGGTTTTAATGATGACTCTTCCGCTAATTTCATAACGCTTTCTCCCAGCTGACTAAAACAGGCTTTATTCAATGAACCTCAGTGAATTCAAACATCTGAACACCATAAGGTAGCACTGCTGCAATGACACAGTGCTGCGTATCTAAACAGTACAAATGCATACATTTTACCTAGTTTCAGTAGACAATGGATCGGCTGTATTTGCTCTCCCCAATAGCAAATTGGGTTCTTTACAATAAAATTAGCCTTCAGAAAGAATATTTCAAAGCAGCCAGTGAACACGCTTAGCTGGGTGAAATGGAACACAAGGTCCACAATAATATGTCCTCCAATTCCTTGCTACTGGCTACAGTGATTTTCCATGAATTTCCTTATCCCTCATTTTAGGAAACAACTGCCTCACTCATCAATTTCTTGAATATAAAAGAATAATTCCCAGGAACATTAAATGTTGATGTCAAAAACCTTGGATGTTAAAATGG
>JAOWBP010002392.1:58625547-58642246 GCA_028571105.1 Tragopan temminckii
CTGCGACATTCCTTACGCCTGAGGTGCTATTTCTAGACAAATGCACCATTTCTGAGAAACAGAAATTGTCGTTTTATAATAATTCTACCCCCGAGGTAGTGCTGAGGGCTTACAAAGCGATGTGTATTTCTGCACGTACTGACAGCATCATCAAAATGGTGTTGCTGAGAGGCTGATATTCATTGCATAAGTAGCTGGAGCAAGCGACTGCAAAAACAACAGCAGGCCAGAAACAGTAAAGCATTTACTTCTAGCATTCTGACTTCCTAAATGTACTTTAAGACAGTGTTTATAACATGTAACAAGTCTAACTTTGGTCATTATGAAAGCAAATAAGCTGTTCAGGTGAGATTTGAAAGCAACAGCAAGTTAAAGCTGCTTTTCAGGTGTACAGTGGGGTTCATGTATCAGCCAGTAATGATAGATATCATTACTGCTGTGGAAGGCACTGATACAGCAACGTGATAAAAATATCAATCCTGTTCGAGATCTCTAAACCCCACACGTAAGTACTGAAAGCAAATTGCTGTCAGAGTGCTCAGAAGCACAGGGCTGCCTATGCAAGGAATGGAGCCCTGAGGAAACTGCTGTGTTTACATGAGCAAATCAAACCAGAAGGGCATCATATTATGAGCAGCCACTACCTCTAAGAGCAGCTTCAAGGTGCAGCAAAGACTGATTTAAGCTATAATGCAATTCTGACCCAAGAATAAGTAGATACACTTGTCCCGATAATTAATTAATTTAATTTAGTTTAATTTAGAAAAGATGAATAATCCTTAAAAAGCTAGTGTTTTTGAAGTCACTCCTCTGTTGGGAGTAGTAACTGGTCAATTGTTTTTCAGGGGGATGTTTCTCGGTTTATCAAAGCTACAGAACATGATTCCTGTTGGAAGAGGTATACAAAACAACAAAAAAGCAAACCACCAGCACAATGATTTCCTAAAGAAAATGAGCTAATATTAACTTCTTATACACGTTGTTGACATAAGCCATGAAAATAAATGCATACTGCAGATTTAATTTTACTTCTGGCTCGTTTATTATGTTCAAACATTTTACCATCTCAAAACATATCATGTATTTTCTACCTCAATGAAACAACATACTATTATGTAGCGATCATTTATCTGTGATAAGGAACCAGATGGTCCTAGTCAAGAACAATTTCCATTCTTTTTCATTGCATTATTTGTTAGGAACTGAAGTGTGAGCTCTAATACATTTTTATACTGTAAAGACAGCATGACTAACACATTTTTAATGTATTTACTTATACTTCTATATGTCATATTATAAAATAATTTATATATAAGTTATACTATGCTAATAATATTGCACTGAAATATTAGTATGTATTATTGTGTAGGTCTAATATTAGACCTACAAGCTACAGTTTTTGAAATGTGGATTCAGAATAGTAGAAAATTCACAGTTAACTTCTTTGCACAAAGTTTGTTCTGTTCCTCACGGTTCATGCTACAGACTGGACACTGAATTTGTAAGACATTTAAGTCAATATATCTCTTTCACAACTAACTTACACACTGACTCAATGCTTGGCACACACTGTAGGATTAAACGATGGACATAAAATCCTCAGATTGAAATTTCAGCATCAGTCAATAAGAAAACATTAACAATAAGAAGAATAAATAAGAGTAAGCCATGAGGTGTCTCAAAGCACATGGTTCAATGCACGTAGGACAAGGCAGAACCCCGCTCTCTACTACTGGTATGCAAGCACAATTGCTGTCATGCTCTTGGATCAGAATGGCTTATTGTTATCGTGTAATCTACAGCCATACTTCTCCTGTACCATTTTTTTTTTTTCCAAAGTTTTCTACTTCAAGGTGACTTTAAGGAGTCATATTCGGCAATGTAAAAAAAAAAAAAAAAAAACAAAAAAAAAAAAGCTGTTCCTGTATAGATTTATTATTATTATTTTTGTAAACAGACAGTGTTTAGTTCAATAGAGAACATTTCCTTTTCCATCAGCATAGATGGTGCTGCCTGGGACACTGCATAAAGGCCTCCATTGTATCTCTATTTCTACAGTTTCTCTTCACCTTCACATAGCACCAATTTTCTTCATTTCGGTCTCTGTATAAAGAATACCCATAAAATATTGGCGTATTGAACAAATAACACAGTGCCACACCATATATTTGAACTCCAAGTTTCATATGCGAAACTCGCAAATGAGTTTTCAAATGGTTTCTCTCAATAGTCCCTTAGTGAAAAGCTTTATATAGCCCATAGATTTTTAAGTATCTGAATCAGCTTACATTTCCAGTACTATGGAAAGCTCTTCCCCTCACCTCCCGTGTACAGTCACATGTATTATTTCCATACAAGCAGTGCTTTGCAAAATACGCAGCAATTGGGCTGCTGAAAGCACTTACCATTCAACAAAACAGCAGTTTCCTTTGATTTTGGTAGGACTAGCTACGTCAGTCCAAAAAGCCACATTTTGTTTTCCAAAGTAGCCCTGCACAAACCCCTCAGGATGGAGAACCTGCATCCTAAATAACAGCTGGTCTTGTACCGTTCCCCTTTTTCTCACTCAATCAGCTCACTATTAGTGTTAACCAGAAATACAGACTAAACATCTTGCTGCCCCCCAGGCAAAACCATGAAGTACAGAGCTTTCCCCTGACTTTGGGAAACAGTTGGAAGTTTGAGGTGTGAAGACCACAGAAGGTCTCAAAAGAGGCTGCAAGGGCACACAAGAGGCTGCGACGAATTCAAGCAAACTGGTGAAATTCAAATTATGAGATAAATCTAATGCTCCCAGATGAAAGCATAAGGAAAGATTGATTATGCTTGCAGCCTTGCCCCACAAGTACACAGGGACTCACGCTGTATCGAAGACGGAGCCCATGCATTTTTGGAACAAGTTGCTTGTCCCAATATATTTATACACACCTAGCACAAAGCACTGTGGATTGCTTGTAAAATGGAAAAGAAAGTGCAATTTGAACAATGGTTTTAATGAAGAAATGTTTTCACAACATATCAAACAGGTCCTATGATATTTTAACAAGCAACACTGAGTTCACAGACTGGAATAACAAGAAGAGAATATTGTATCAGTGTGAGACATTAACCTTGCATGGTGAAGACGTGCTTGTGGTTGGATTTCCAGACACACTGTACGCCTCCTACCAATGTAATTATCAAGCTGTAAGAATTATTTATGCTTCCTTCCTCTTCAAACCCAAATTCTTCACTGGTAACAGTGAGAGTTGAGCAGACAGCTAGATCAACAGGCTAACAACAAGAGGCAAAGAAATTATGGTTGTTTTGTAATTAAGAATGTGTGTCTTTACAAGGTTAAAGCACAGGTATGTAATTACAGTGAGAATCTAATTGAGTTTCTGATTACTCATTAACACTTCCCATATTCGACTGCACATCTAAAATTGCAAAATGTCTGTCTTGTGCTGAACAGACGCTCTGTCAGCGCTGTAACTATCCTCCTCAAACCCTGCCAGCTCCAGCCATCTCATAGTTCAAGCAGTCACTACTTATGGGGCTTAACTTTCGCCATCACAACTAGATTAGATAGTGGCAGATAAGGTCCACAAGGGTTGCAAGTAACAAGATGAGATCACAGACCACCAAGCTCTTGCTCACACAATAAAGACTGTTTTATCTCGGTAAATAAACAAGTGACAACATTTGCAAAGTTTCCAAATGATTTCACTTTCTTGCAAGAGAAAGACTGTAATTGGGTGGGCTGTGCAAACTCGTTCTTCCTTCTGCTAGTTAAGCCACAGACATTCATCTTCCCACAAATAGCTCAAATTGCTCTGTCTGCGCTGCATGTTCTGTTGTCTCATTTTAACTGACCTATCAGACCATAAAGAGTGGAATAAACCCTTCACATCCCTTAATTGGCATCATTAGGAGTCCTTTCTTCTTTAGTACAAAAAGGACTAACATCTCCTAGAGAACGAACATCTTATGTGTGACCTCTCAGATTTCAAGTCAGAAACTACGTTGATTAAATATAATTCTTCATTAGGAGATATAAAGTAGTCAAGACTGGGTTTTGAGTATACAGACATATCAAACAAACAATAAAAAAGTTTCTATTGTGGTTTCCCTTCTCCTGCATTATTCTCTCTGGTCTGTCTGCCAGGGAGCAGCAGCATCCTTTCCATGTAATTCCACAGGCTCATTTATGTTCCTTGAATTAAATGAATTATTTTCAATATGACTGCTGCCAGAAAGCATGTGTTACCTGAATGCTTTGAAACTTCAATTAAAAAATGACCTGTAGGCAGGTCCAAAAACACATAAAGCAGCATTAAACCACTGTTACATTAAACAGCTTCACAGAGCACTGAACAACTGAAGATATCATGTTCCCTTTCTACCTTCACAAAATACTTTCTTCCTTTCCCTTTCTCAGTGAGATACTTGGACTGCAAAACACAGCACTTAGGCAATCTGATGGTCTACACTGAGGGCATTGGTAAAGCTGCGGTGCAGTCCCTTGAGAGCTCCATCACTATCTGTGACGAAGTATTTAACAAGTTATATTGCATGAATATCCAATAATAAGGTCAGGCCTGTTAACGAGACAAGCTTAAAGCCATTACCTCTTATCCTACCATTGTTAACTGGTTCAAGATGCCAATCCCCTCCTCACTACAATCTCATTTCAGGCCACTGTACAGAGCCATAAGGTCTCCCCTGAGCCTTCTCTTCTCCAGACTGAGTAATTTCAGTTCCAGAGCTGCTCCCCAAACATTTTGGCCTAGATTTTCATTACCAGCTTAAGCATTTACAATAGGGAACAAAACAATAGTTAGAAAATCCCATAATGTATTCAAGTACCTGATTAAATTATACCATGTAACAATTTTGTTGGACTTTCAAGGGTTGGTATCTGTTAATCAGGCAGCTTATGGAACTCTTTCTTGGAAATGTATCATAGCTTGACAACAATTAAGTAATTCTCATTCCATAGGTGATGGAACTTGCACTCTAACACCTTTCAGGATTGTATCAGGAGCCTACTTCCTGACTATCTTACTAATGAGTCTAATTATAAAAAGAGCAGAAACATCATTTTTTTACACCATTTGCAAAAGAAAAGCTTCCTCTTGCCTACAAATGATGCAAATAATAAAAGCAATTCAGGGTTTAGTCTGCCCTCTGCCCAGAACTCTTACAGTAAGTCACTGTTGATAGCAAACACTCAGTTAACAGCAAAAATTCACTCCTGGTTAATAAGTAAAAACACATGATACAATCAATGAAAGAAACAAGCCACATTACTGCTGAACCTCTTTTCGTCCAGGGCTCTATTTTAGTAGTTTTCCAAAATACACATGATCAGGTTGTCCTTGCTAAGGGTGTTTTTTTGTTTTGTGTGTTTCTCCTGTTTCTTCATTTCAATAATTATTTGATGGACCACTGAGATATGCAATCCTATATATCAATATTTCCATTCTGTCTGGTCTTGTTGACTTTCTTCCCACTGCACCACTCAGCAAACATCCCAGGAATCAATGGGGAACTGTGTCACCAGGCCAGCTGGCTCTCTGCAGCAACCAGCTCCTATATTCAGAATATAGGGGGTCATCTAGCTCTTGTGTTTTCTCTACAGGATGACTAGAAATTGGGAAGATCTCAAGAGTACCAGGTTCATGTGGTTCACTCTTTGTTTTCCTTCTGTGGATCCATTATCCCTCATCAGAGAGAGCTACAAGAATATCTGAAAAGAGCAGTCCTGAAAGCGTGCGTTCTTTCCACTGATCAGGATGAGAGGCATAATATATAACATCCCGAGCTATAATAGCTACTCTCCATTTTCAGCATGTCTCTTGCATAGGATACTGCAGTTACGGAGTGCCTGCTATCAAAAATTTCAGACCTGCTCCTCAACATCAATGCAACATGATATTAAAAACACCAATTCTGAGCCTAATGTACATCCAAAAAGAGAGAGAATAATAATCTTGCAATGCTTTTTTTTTTTTTTTTTTCCTTTTTTTTCTCTTCTTCTCAATTTTGTCTTAAAGAGACTATGTTAATGATCTCTGGAGGGAGGAAGGTTAACATTAACAGAGTTTATACATCCACAAACCAAAAGACGTATCCACTGAATAGCTACAAGTAGAACTGAAACCAGTTCCTTTTCCTGAGACATTTTACAATCTTCAGGTGGGATATTTTAGATATTCATTGTGATGAATTGACACAAAAGCAGAAACCAGCATATGGATTGACTTGCCTCTAAACACTGGTCCTGCAAACTTCAGATTAAATGCAAATAATTTGTTTGTTTTCTGGTCCACTTTCACCTTCAGTTTTACCACTGTCTACAGGAGGGAAAGATTCTGATGGGCTCTGATGAGTAACAGACATCCATTTACCACATTCATTACTTAGACACTGCAGCTAAACGAACTCAGAATACAAATAAACTCTTAAGTAAGAGCAATAAACCCAAGAGAAAACTGGTCAACACTTAGTGAAATCTTAAGATCAGAGCTACGTGGGAAAAGTTAGCATTAACTAATTTCAACTGTGTAAATTGCAAGGCTAACCTAAACAACAGCAAAGGCAGTGGAGATAAACAAGACCCTCAGCTGGCAACCCAATTGACTATGTTATAAGTAACTGAAATCTGTGGGCTTGAAAGGTGCTTTTTTATTTCTCTCCCCCTATTTACTTAAGAAGGCTGAAAACATACGATTGTTTTTTAGAGAGATGAAATTAGGTTGGAGACATTATTTATCACCTTTCAAAGAAGTGGTGGTTTAATCATAAAGCCTAATTCAGGTGGAATTTTATGTCACATGTTATGCCAAAGGTCAGATTACACATAATCAAAATGGCTCTTTTGACTTAAAAAAAATCTATAATGGCTATAGATTAGGAACAGCTCCCTCAAAGGCAATGCAGTTACATGGATGGGGAGCTGATGTTAGATGAAAGTCATTCATGACAACTCTGTTATATTTCTTTTTAATAATGGACGTCCATAAAGAACAGTTCAGTTCATTTTTAAATGACTGAACTTTTTGAAGCGATCTGCTAATGGCTCCAATGACATTGACAAAAGCTGAACAACATTTATCAGGTACATAAAGCTGAGAACATGGTCCTGTACATTGCATCAGGAAAACTTATCCTAAGCTGACCCATACTTGCTGACATCTTTAAAAATGCTTTTTTTTTTTTTTAACCTAATAAATATTAATACTGTCTTAAAAGACAGATGATATAAATTCTTCTGTTTACTGAGAAATCAATATATTTTATCTGCATGGGATATTGTTGTTTTCTTTTTCTTTCTTTCTTTTTTGTCTGCAAATAATGCAAACAAGACCTTTAATAAACACAATAACTCCGTTGGGGGGAAATTGAATGACCTCAGACTTGCATCCTTTTTAAATAAAGATTTTCTGACAAGTTTCTAATATTTCATCCCATTCAGTTTGAATGCTTTTGCTGGGATTTGCCAGATGCATGCACTTAAGTAAGCAGGAAAGAGATATAGCAGTAGAAAGGACTGGAATTTACTGGTAAGACAGGTATATCAAGGCAGAATCAGAGAACAGATTTTTCTTTAAAAATGTACCATAAACCCTTAATATTTTTGTATCTTCATGGTGTATGTTTAAATATGATTATTTTCCACAATTAGAACAATAACATAGACTACTACTTTAAAAAAAAATGCATTAAGAGTTCTCTATTGATAGAAGAGAATTATGTGCTTTATTAAAATACTGACATTTTCATTAATAGATATAAGAGAAATAAAATTATAAACAACAACAGAAATGACTATTTAGGATAGCTGTGAAGGGTGGAGATGTTCTATGGATAGGAGAAACCAGATCTCATAGATACAACTTTCTCTAAAGAGTTATTCATTTTATTTCCATTCTCAATACTTCAATTTGAGTATCTGAAGACTACTAAGACGTTATTATAAAAACCACTTGTACTCTCAGAAGATGCTTGAAACTTAAAATTGAACTAGACAGTCTGTTACAGTTTCCTCGGTGATCAAAAAACTCCTCAAAAAAAAACCACCTTACAATTAATTTAAATCTGATAGCAAGAAGAGAACATGACAGCTTACAACCATCACTACTGCCTTGGCTTCCTTTAACTGTCTGGATTTCATTGAATGAGGCAACACTAAACCAGGCAACTTAATCCCCAAAATTCCTTTTTATGTGTTGTTACAAAGAAGAAAAACAACAAGGAAAAGAAAACAACCTACTGACTCCAAATCTGGTGGCCTTAACCTTCTGAAGCAGACGAATTTCATGCCAGTAGGAGCATCTGATCTGTAATACGTGTCTGTGTGAGCTGAGCAGCTTACAGGTAGGCAAAAAGTCAGAGAAATGCTGTAACCAGAGAATGAAGAGGTGTGAAGTCTTAACAACCACAAAAGACTTGGATTATGAGATGAATATAATATAAACGCATTTCAAATCTTAGATACATCAAAAGCTTGGCTTTTCAAGTGAAAAGTTCTCTGAAAATAAGAAGTCATTCTTATAATATACACTGCAAGTAAAGTAAGTAAATAAAGTACTTTATCATAATCTTCAGATTTATTTGGATTTAAGCCCTGTTTCTTTTTCACTTGCTATCACAGAATTGTTACTTGACTATATGAATTATGCTTTTCAGTCTGTTCCTCTCCATATCTGGTGCATAAAGTTAGAGATTTTAAACCACAGTGGTTGTGTATAAATACAGCATCAGGCAAGTGTAAATGAGCAAGGTATAATCAAGGCACTTGAACAACACCACCACATCACAGTGACTTTGTGATTGACAACAAAAGCTCTACAAGGAAGAACTGAGTACAAGGGAAAATTCTCTTACAGATTTTCCTGCTGTTTAAATATCAAAGATGATCAGTTTACCTAATGACAGGAAATTATAAGAAGAATCCCACTGGTATATGCTGTAGATCTTGGCTCATCTGTATGTCCATAATTCATCTAGGAGTGGGTAAGGTAGCAAAATCTGCTAATGATATCAAAATACTCAGCATGATGAAAACTAATGACAATGTGAACAGATGCAAGGAGCTGAGAAATGAAAAATCAGACAAAATTCAGCATTGAAGTGCTTGCAGCACCTCAACAGTGTATTTACAATACACAAAAATTCACTGAGAAAAAAAAAAAAAATTGTTTGGGTCGTTCTCTAAAGTTATAATATTCTTGGATGATCATACACTGGCAGAACTATTCTGAAAGGGCTACAGAACAAGGTAGTTTCACCATGAATCTATAGAGATGTGGGCTACACCTGTGCCTGCAGTGCTGTAAGATTTAACAGAAATGACTAATAGACATATGTATTTTTTTTCCATTCAAAATGAGCTCACTGGAGAAAAAACATGGGATGATCTATGCATTTATGAACTTTATTGAAAAGGTGAATAGAGGGTAATTAATTACACTTCTCATTATACAAGGCCTTGGGGACAACTGCACTGAATGATTAGACAAGAGAAAATAAATACTTTCTCACACATAAACATTTGTCATCTGTATCTTGGAGCAATATATATAAGAACTGGAAAGGCAGTAAAATAACTTCAAAAATTATTATACAAGATATACCAGATGCAACTTCCATCTAAAAAAAAAATTCTCTTGTCCAGAAGATAAGGATCATTTAGCACTTGTTCTGCTATATTCTTTAAGCACCTGTAAACACCTATTCTCAGAAAAGGGTTTTTGCCACGGCAGATCTTTTATCTCTACCACTACAGATAGAACTATGCTCTTAACCTTATACAAATGACTCAACTGCTCCCCACTCCTAAATCCCTTACTTCAGGCCCCCATCATATCCCAACATCTCAGATCACTCTGCACAAAAAGTCCACCAGTCCATAATGTCCTCAAACTCTGTCATTCAAAACATGCCTTCCCAACCAGCTCTCCCAGCCTGATAAAGCCCATCCAGCTCAAGAAAACCATGAGTTCGTTGCGTGCTCCTGTCTCACGACCCTTAACTCAAAGAACCTGTATTAGTTATTATGGCTCTTTCTGCCTGGTTTGCTTGAAATCATGCTTTGAGAACCACCAGCACATTGGCTACTTTCTGAAGCTCAGTTCTCCTACAACCTTTGCTATCCCTGGGGAAGTAAAGCCATTGCATTTACTCAGAAAAAGATCAAAAACCAAGAAAAACCCTCAGACAAAAACCTGTTATCAAAAATTGACTTAAATCTGGAAGCCAAAAAAAGGAGGATATAAAGGAGAAAAACAGGTATAAGTTGTTTCCAGGCAGAAGAGGTTACGCTTACTGATTTTCAGAACATTTCCTTTTCTTTTCAGTGCTCCATTTGGGGGGGAAAACATCCTGTGTCATTTACTAACACAAAATGCTCTTCTGAAGTGTGAATGCTTAGTATCTTTAACAATCAGGCAATTTATTCAAATGTCTAAAAATGGATATAATAGAAAATGATTTCCTTTCTGTCAGCTTTTTTTTTTTTTAAAAAAAAATAGTACACTGAGAGGCAATGATTTCTGTACAACAGTATCTCTTCTTAGAAAGGCTTAAAAAAAAATCTTAAGGATGCGACAAAGCCTGTAGATGGGTTAGACTTTTCTGTTAAAAATGTTGGTTTTGAATAAATAATTGCTGGGAGAAAGATGATGAGTCTCATCCAAAGACTCCTACTGATCTCATCACACCTGGACTAAGCCCAAGGTTTGTATTATAATGTCTTTTTATACTAGCACTGCAACGAATTCCAACAAAAATAAAGATTTTAAACGTTAAAGGTGAAATAATAGCTTACACTACTATATCCAAGGAAATTTCGAAATGGATGCCCTTCCTACATGCAGGGCATCATTTCTGCTCCTTTATTCCTGTGTACAACAACATAAAAATCTCAGCAGGTCTAAAAATCTTCTCATAATGTAGTCTCCTTTTCAATACAATCAAGACAAAATGCACTCCCTAAACATATTTCCCTTCCGAAACTGGTAGTTAAGTAACAATTCCATCTCTTCTCCTCCTCCTTATTTAACTCCCATACTCCCTTTCTCCAGTTCTAAATATTTAAAAACCTTCATATGTTACTTACTCTTGTTTGATTCAATTTGCAAATATGTTTATTTCTTGTGGGGAATCAATGGAGCTCTCAGCTTCCCAACAAAACATACGTGGAAACACATGCTTCTTTAAGGGAAATCAACCAGTTTTTTTTTTGATATGTCATTGCTTAAATCAGACTGGGGGGGAATTCCAATCAATGGCATTGAAGTTCTTTCAGGAAGTTCAGCACCACAGGTAAGAAAAAGCTTTTGATAAATGCAGGCGTGGTTTAAGGTGAAAACCTTTATTTACAAACACAAACCACTGGCAGACTAAAATATGAGTCCTAAATGAAGGATGTTCCAAGGAATAATTACTGATTTTATATTGCACACATATAAAATATGCCAGGGAAAACCAGTGAGCAAGTTCATAATATTCGATATATCTACAGAAACATTATGATAGAATACAAGGAAATTTTTTCAGAGCAGAAATGATGGCAAAATCTCATTCTTTCACAAGTGGTAGGTCAGCTAGGGTCACAAACGTTGAACCTGAATATCATTTATTTTCTTACAGGACATTGGATGTAACTACTGGATTGGGATGCAGCGGCTGGTTTGAGAAATAGCACAGGACATGGTGAATTTCAGAGTGAGATGTTGTCCAAGAGATGAAAGATGGCAGGGATAAAAGATTAAGGGCAAGAGGGTGTGAACTCATTAATATTTGCACTTCTAGAGGATCTGAACCTTGGCCAGATACTCCTGCACTGTCATTCTATCGTCCTTAATGTAAACAGCACTTCTTTCCCCTTTGCTCAGTGAAAAATGGTGGTAATTATATAAAACTGCACAGCTACCAAGAATTTAATTTTGTACTTTAACAATACAGAAATTAGGCACCAACACAGCTTTTCTAAATGAGATTCGCTTCATTTCCCTGTCTTCTAGACAGAATGCTCCCTCTTTCCAGAATAAAATACACCAAAAACCGCAATAACCCAAGAGAGTCCCTTTGGCGATGGATTCCTTGTAGGATATGGGCTCACAGAAGGAGAAATGCTAGGGGCCTGCAGACAGTAAGTTGAAGGACACTCAAAGTATAGGCCTTTCCCCAACCCACCTTTCTCTTTCCTCCCCTATGAACAAATAATGAAAATTTTTTTAGCTTATTCTCAGTTTACTAATTCCCCCTAGAGTTACCATTAAGAAGTTTCTTCTGCTGTATCTTTGCTGGAGAACACAGAAAAATCCAAGCCCTATGGACAGATGTGGTGGGTTACAGCAACCCCTCTATGTGAGAGCAACTCACAACTTGATCAACCATGGTAGCATGGCACAATGTGACATACCAGCCACAGAATTAGAAGTATTTCAGTGGAAGAGGATTTGTAAGGAAGGATTTAAACTTCTGAATCTATCCTGCCATTGGTTTGTTTTCTCTCTTAATTTGTGTAAAAATTACTGATTATACCACTGAACAAATTAAATAAACATACTTTATTGTCACTACTATATCATATTTTAATTTCTTGTGTTTCAATAAAATCCTCTGAAATGCCTCTTCTTCCACCAATAATTTATCTTACAAAGTTGGTTGGTTTTTTTGCAATGAATATTAATGCCCTGCACTGATCTAATGTCAATGATATCAGTATTTACTGCAGGTTTTGATTTGTTCTGCTATTATAATTCAGAGAAAACAAGGCACAACACAAAGAAAAAATGCTGTAAATCACAACAGAAAGCAGAAACAATCAGGTTCTGGTTAGCCCAGATCTAACAAAGCACTTTATTATGCACATAAAGCTCATCTATAAGCTTTAGATAAATTTTAAGTGCTTTATCACATCATAAACAAACTTCCAGAAATGTTAATGGAAGAAGTAGTGGCCATTATTAAAAGTGCCAAGAATTTTGCTTTAAGTTTTGTGGAGCAGCCCAGGCTTAGAGCATCTCTCAGAGATGATACACATTGTTCCAGTGGCACAGCTATATCCACTTCTCGAGTTGCAATGTAAACTGATAAATCTCACAAATCTGGCAGAAAAAGAACCTGATTCTACCTAACGCAAAATGTAAAATAAAACCATGAAATAATCCATACTGCAACTTCTTAAACAAAGCGAGTATATGGCAAGTTTAAAACTTGTTGGAAGGCTGTCATTTGTCCCCAGCTGTGTCAGTGTGAAAGCTAGAAGCAATCTTAAAAGCAGTGCTACTGCTCCTCCACCCACACAGAGGCTGATGCAGTTTTTCAGACAACCATGCCTGCCTCAGATGCCAAACCCATTCATTTTTTCTGTAGTTGAGCTTAGCACGATGCTTTAATTATTCCTTAGGTGGCAGGCATAAAAGTATAGGGGTGCTTAACCTAACAACAGAATTATAAGCAAGGAAGTTGTTTTAAAATGGGAATAAATTTCATGTAAGTGTAAGTTATCAGTAATTCCATTAACGCTTGCTTCGTTTATTTATTTACTTGCAGGCAGAACAGAGGGGTGAATGCTAAATTGACAAAGTTATACAAATAGAAATTATTCTGATATTATCACAATGTAAACAACGAGTAAGAACTACAGCAGTTTAAAGGAAGATTATTTGAAAAGCCAGGCTCTTTCGGTATCCAATATCAGCAATATTTGGCACACTGACTTTTCTGAACAATGTAACAACACGGAAGTATCAATAAACAAAGCTTTATCATAAAGAGCATAGATTAGAATCAAGTGGGCATAAATGGTAGGGAAGCAAAGACCAGGAGCCAGTATGTCAGGCTGATTAAACACCCTAATGAAGTCAGTTTTACACCATAATGGAGAATCTTTAAGCAAATTTCCATAGCAGATGACATTTATCCACACGTATTAACACATACATACATAGTAGCTACAACTATTTGGTACAGCTACACTAATACATCTTGCATATCCGAGCCAGAAATAAAATTTTACTGCTTCTAATCTTACCTTAAAAAAAACAGATTTCTGGGCACATTTTATGTAACTAAATAAATTCACAAATAAAATCACAACACCATGTGCAATCAGAGCACAGGATGGAACATGGGAACCAGTATCACAGAAATACTTCATAGAAGGACCACTTTAAAGATACTGGTCTTGGGCTTCAATGAGCATATTGCCTCTCATATTTTTAAGAATGCTCTGTAGATAATCACAGTTCTTTAACACAAGTTACGAGCTACAAGTTATTACTATAATGAGAATACTGCTTGAAACCCATTCAAGAAGCAAGCCAAAACCTTTCCAAGCCCTGCCAAGTTAAGTATGTTTGGAGGTGGAATATTCTCACAAGGCGAGAGGCAGAAGACATTTTATTATCAGAATTTAAAACATGGCAGTAAGACAAAAATCTTGATTTTGTAGGAAATTGAATGAATAACCTAGAATGGCATTTCATTCATCAAACACAAAATGCTGACAAGAGATGTAGCAAAATTATCAGCCAAATCAGTAAGACTTCCCTGTAACAGAAGAAGTGTGAGCCAGGAGAAATCGCACCAATACGTGGTGGATATTCCCATAAAAGAATGCACAAAAACCACATATCCATTACAAAGGAAGCGAAATGGGTTGGGCGCACAATTCATCCTACCTGCCATGAGCCACCCTCACAGAAAACAAATGCAGGAAAACACGATGGAAGGTACTTCTAACTGTGTTATGAATTGAACTCAACTGTTACATTATGAACTAAGCATTTGTGCACTATGCACCATGATGCCTAAGCATCGTGTTTCTGAATTATGAAAATGCTGCAAAGTGGTCACTTAGTATTGATTTGTGCTTAATTCAGCCTGCTAAAAGGAAAAAAAAAAAAACCCCAACAAATACAAGTCACATGATTTGTATGAACTTCATTGAGTGCATGGCATAAACTAAATACATTCTATCTATTGAATACTCTTCATTCTAGACCATGTTTGTGAAAAACACGTACCACTGAAGTGAAAGAATAATGTACAACCTTATTTGATGAATATGAATACTAAGCTGTTTGTAGTCTGCGATCGCATTTGAGAATGAGGTTTGTGCACTTATTGCACTGTGAATCTAACTGCAGGCCTCCACGTGCGTACATGAACTTAAACCAACCTTTCTCCAGAGAGAATCCATGAATTCCTCTCTTATCTTCAGTACAATTACATAGGAGGGTGACAGCATCTTCAAAGATACCAGACTCCTGAAAACATATTCAGTAGTATAGAAAAGAGTCTTCCTACTTGTTCTACCCCTTATAAAAAAAAGCTGAAATCCCAACTCTTACTATTTGCCAGAACCCAATAACGAGGAACACAGCTTTACAAGACAAATTCAGTAGATGTACTACACATAGAACTTCCTTCTCTTTTCTCCTAGACTCAATCTAAGCACAGAAAACCAAAAGTTCTAGTTAATTTAGCCAAGATGGCCAAAGTCTTTTAAATGCAACTTAGATCATGAATTTGCCATTTGGGGATGAAATTGTTTCAGTCCACTGATGCTGATGCTCACCTCAAAAATTGAGCTAGTCATATTGGGCTCAGTCCAAATCCCATTAAAGTCAACTGAGATTGTGCAATTTAGATTCCCTTATGGAAAAATCAAATCATGGTTTCTTGACTCTACACTAATGACTGAGCTTATCATTAACTCATTTTTGTCTTTTCTCATGCCACTGAAGTTTTTATAAAAAGTGGTTAAATACTCAAATAATACTGAAAGAATGAACTTTTAAGATCAGAAGTAGGTTTTCCCTCTGCTTCATTCAATTTTGCAGGACTAGTTCAACTCTATTCTGTTCATTCCTCTGCATGGCTCTGGCAATTGCTACTTTTATCTTATCATAAACAGTTCATCAGTAGAGATTCCTAAATTAATTCCTCAATTTGTTTGGGATCTATTTTCCTGGGTGACTTCTGCTGATCCAAACATGTTGGGCACATTTCGAATCAGCCTTAAGAGACTGTAAGTTGATCATTAAAGCATTATTGCTGAAATCAGTTAAGCAAAGAACGTGTCCAAAACTAATGTGGCTTGATTTACAGCCAGGGTAATAAGCAGTAAACCAGTGAATTATACTGCAATAGCAACAACCAACAGGTGTCTTGGTTTAATTTTTTTTCTTATATCTTTCCTAGTTAAGCAATCAAGAACTGAGTTATCTTTGAACTTCTGCTCAGTCTGTTAAATACTGCCTCTTCCCAACATTCTGACTTGCTACTGCAGGACAGGATTATCAGATTTGTGAATCCAGTGAATGAACTTAAGAACGGAACAAAACACACTCAACACTTCACCAAGAAAGGAAATCCTAGCAACTCTGCTATAGTAGCATTCTCCATGCTCCATGGCATTTTCTTTACAATTTCCCCTTTCTCTTGCCGAATGTTCTCCATTAAACCCAGAAGTGCATATTCCAAAAAAAGAAAACGCAAAGCATAAAATAAACTGATCTTCACAAGTACATTTATTAGCCAGCATAAAAGTCACTTTATGCAGGGTTGATTCACAAACAGACATAGAGGACAATCTATGTAAGGGAAAAGTCCTTCTATAATCTTCTCGTCAGTTCAGAAACATACATAAAATGCATGGAGAGAAGCGAAGAGAAGCAAATTCAGTGTGTGCATTACA
>JAOWBP010002392.1:58642346-58657411 GCA_028571105.1 Tragopan temminckii
TCTTCTCGTCAGTTCAGAAACATACATAAAATGCATGGAGAGAAGCGAAGAGAAGCAAATTCAGTGTGTGCATTACACACAATCACTTGGTTCTAAGTACACTTCAAGGTCTTAATAGCACCATATGTTTTTGTTTGCAGAAACTGTAAGGTAGTTTGAAGCAGAAAGGTAGACGTGAAGAGACCACTCAAATCAATCCTGTTACTCGTAAGTTTAAAGGTAAGCATATATTAAAGACCTTGCTGAGCAGTAAAAAAGCTTCTGGCACAACATATTCTTGGCACAGTTCACATTGTCTACAACACAACAATATATGCAGGCATGCTCTTCTGTATTTGTCTTTTTAAGCAACACGTACACTTACAACACTAAACTGTGCACTGACTGTTATATTCAAATATAACTTAATGTCTCCTAGTTTTGTTTAATGCATCCTTCCTGTGGTTTTGATTCACCCCTTTATGTTTCCTTTTCCTTGTAAAAAACAAAACAAAAACAACTCCCTCATTGCTTGCACCCTGACTTTGCAGATTATATACTGGTGAAGTCTCACTTTATTGTAGTGAAATCATTGAATATAACAGCAATATATTCTGGGAAGCACTCTCAGCACAAATTAGATCTAGAACTCCTTTCAGCATTAACTGTTCTTTTCAAAGGAATCATTATTAGTGGGGCTTCAGGAACGCACTGCCACTGAATAGAAGAACAAGCACCACATCTTGCCAGATCACATACAGAATATCTCATACAAATAACATTTACTAAAAACAAAAAATGGGGCCATCAGGATGCAAAATTCACAAATGGATTTAATGCTGCAGTCATGAAGAACCCATCCTTGGAAACCTGTTCTCCTCTAGGACCTTCTAATGCAAATGTAGGAAATAAAAATAAAAAAACACTTTTAATAAAAAGCATTCAAATGTGGGAACACAAAGTATGTTCAGAACTACCTGAAAACTTGTATACCTGAAATGGATGACCTTTTTTTTTTTAATATCCATGCAACCTGCAGCAAAATACAGCTCAAGAAAAATACCATCCTTAACACAGCCTAGATAGGTGACAGCAAAATCCCTTCTTCATATGAAAAAAATATTTATTTTTTTTTACATTTTTAAACTCCTGTAATGTAAATATTTAAAACAAATTTAATTTTAAGGAAACAATTAAGAGAGCAGTAAAACAAAAGAAAAAGTGTAACAGATTTCAGAATGCCATCTGAAATAAATTTATCTCCATGTCAAAAAGGAAGATTACAAAGTTTGCCAAGTGTTTTAATGAGACATTCTTTTCAGTGCTAACACAAGCCCAGCTCATCACGCTGCAGCAGCAGCACTTGCTGACTTTTTTCCTTTAATAATTAATTATCTTGACTTATACTTCATATGAGTTGTCTTGTCGTAACAACAGTAAATACAGCCACAAAGCAAAGAGGAATATCAGCAGGATGATGACACTAATTGCACTGTCTTGCTTGAATTAAAATTGCTGAACAGTAAATGAGATTACTAGCCTAAAGATAATCTTAATTTAAATTTGCAACTGCATTTATCTCATCACAGACGCAATTCTCGGAAGTGCTTAAAAAGAAAAAAATAATAATAATACCAGGCAGACATCTAAAAGAAACCTTTATTTCTCTCAGTTTTAAAGATAATTAAAAGTGCCTGCATATGTTTTGTTCTATTGCTGTATTTTATAACAAGCAGCACTTTGCAGGTCAGAGTAGAAAAATTGAGTAATTTCTTAAATCGTCTTAACTTTTGTCTTTCATACTGACTTCTAATTGTACCTTTTTGTTTGCACATTTCCAACCTGAAATTTCTTCAAAGAACAGATGAAGATCAGTTAAAGCAGATGTAATTTCACATGCTTGTGAAACACAGTCTACCCTGGAAATAACTTTCTTGCAAACACTAAAAAGCTTTGTGAAAGTGATTTTAAAGCATTAGTTAGTTTTTCAATTTTAAAAAGTAGCTAATATGCCATCTTTTTTAATTGATTAAATGATATGTAGACAAGCTTATTTAGAAGATGCATGAACACAAATTATACTTCTGTCCCCAGAATACGAGATTCCACTGAAAATACCTTTTTTTTTTTTGTTAACATATGGAAATCACAAAAGTAGTAAATTAAATAGATTAAGAATTAAAAAAAAAAAAACTTTTCACATTTTAGATGAAGATTTTAACCAGTTTTAATCAGATTAGAGAGTCAGCATCATTGTGGAAGATATTTCAAGCTTTCTTAAGGCTCTCTCCCAAATTGCCTATACTCTCATTGCTTTAAAGAAATATTTATTATCTACTAAAAATTATTATTACTTATTAATTCCTAGTAGCTAGAGGATGCTTTCTGCAATCCAAAGGTCTTCAAGCACCTTTCTTTCCAGTGTAAATTAGATCAGAGCTGCACCTAGCTCTATTTGGAACGTAAAATGAGATTTTCAATGGCAAAGACTCTTGTATACAGGATGACCTGGAGCATAAATGGTACATTATAAACTTTAAGGGGTGGTGCAAACTCTTTTCCTCATAAATAAATTCACACCTGAATTGTATGTCTGTTAGCACAGTAATTTTGCTCACATGAAACATCAGTTTGAAGACCAATACACTAGAAGTTCTGGAATAAAACAAAACCATGTGGGAATGTGGAAATTAGTAACTAAAACCACAACAGCATTTTAATCTATGCATAGAGAGATACTTCCAGCATATTTATTTAGTCTGATAGATTTCTAAAGTCCCTATGCAGTCAATAGGGACAGAGCTCTCTGAGGACACTAAACTCATAATCAAATACATGCTTAAAGCTGAATCACTGACTTAATTTTTTTTTTTTTTTTTCTCATTAACCACTGGAACATTATAGCTAGTTCAGACGTAGGCACACAGTGAAAGGTGAAAGAGATGATTCCTACTGTTTCTGCAAAGGACAGCTGGCTGCAGCTCTCTGGAAGACCAGAATTTGGAGCTGAGGATCTACTAAGCCATGATATGCAAACTTCACCTCTGTAATCACATACAAGTCTCACAAGATCATAGATCTATGGAATTGATTAGGTTAGAAGGGACTTTGAAGATCATCTATAGCTCCAAACCCCAGCCTTGAGCTGGCTGCCACCCACCAGCTCAGGCTGCCCAGGGCCCCACGCAGCCCTTGAGCACCTCCAGGGATGAGGCACCCGCACTTCTCTGGGGAGCAGTGCAAGGGCCTCACCTTTCCCTGAGTAACAAATTTCTGCCCAACTTCTATCCTAAATCTCCCATCTTTTAGTTTAAAACCATTCCCCTTTGTCCCATTCCTATCAGATCATGCAACGAGTCAGTCCCCCTCCTGGTTTTAAAATCCCTTCAAGTATTGGAAGGCCACAATGAGGTCTCTCTGGAGCCTTCTAATCTCCAAGCTAAACAAACCTAAATCCCTCAACCTCATATCATCACCATATCCCAATAATCCTTTTCTGTTTTTACTGCTAGAAACTACAAGCATTCTGATGAATGTCTGCCTATCCATGAGCTAGCTTGCCAACAGGTTGGGATGCTGTTCAGACAGACTCAGGCACAGCAGAGGTGCCCTCCTTCCCTCTGCCATTGTTAGCGCTGTCAAAATTACAAATATTTCCCTGCTTTTCTGCACCTGAATGCTTATGCGTGTAGCTCTGTTTGCCACAATGTGCGGATTTTGTATTGATCTTCATTTGAAAGGCAATTCTTTTTCTAACTGATAATCTTTTGTGCCTTCAAAACTCCAGGCTGGCATTTAACAACAGACTCCAGCACACTGTGGAAGTGCTGAAATGTAAAGGTCAAGGACGAAACACAAGCTATCATGAATTGCAGCTCTCACACTACATTCCTTGGAAATTCTAAAAACTTGTTTGTAAGATACGTTGATGTTGTACAGATGAAGAAAACAGACTTGGTTCATCTGAATTACATTAAATAAAACATATTTTTCTTCCTAGCTCAGAATGCCTTACCGTTCTATCTATCTGTGTTGCTGATCTTGAATGTGCCATACCTTGTCAGGTATTCTCACCGATTCCAAAATGCTTAGTCTCTCAGAAATTGGAGAAAGCAAATGGAAACCACATTTTGTTTCGATAAAGTTTCCCAAGACTGATGAATCAAAGACTGCAGCAAGAAAAAAGTTCAGTTTCTTTCTCTGCTTTGCATAGTAAAAGCATTTGGAGGTAGTAAGAACAAAACCAACTTCTCCAAACGTACACCGAAATTAACTTTTCTCTTCCTCAGTCACAAGAAAATCAAAAACATAACAACAGAACTTAAGAGTAATAATAAAATTGACAATGCCAAATGGATCCAGGTTCTGTCCCAAATGATCCCTCTGTCTATAGTTTAGGTATACTTTCTTTAAAAAAACTCTTTCCTCTGAGTAAATGCAATTGCATGTGGTTAAAGGCAAGTAAAACTCCTATTTTAAGAGAATAATATCCAGTTACAAATGCTCTCTGTCCTCTTGACTTTTTTTTTTTTTTGCCAAACATGTATTTATATAGCACAAATATTATTCTTTAATTCACCTACTAGTATGATATCCAATGGCATGTTCTAAGTAAATACAATCTCTTAATTCAGCATAACTATTATGCTGGATGTATTTTACTGAGCATAATATAATTATTAATACTGGTGACTTCATATTTCTGTAGATTCCCCACTTTTTATAAAGACTGCATTAAACTTGTTCTATTGGTTTTATAGTTGCAACTCTTTGAAAAGAATCTGTGTAGATATGAGTTATCTTGTTTAAAACTTACACAAGACTAAAGATACCTGTGTAAATGTACAAAATAGGTTCATCATCATGGCAACGATGAAATTAAATACAAGAAGACTTACACGCATTCACATTCTTTCAGAATTCATTCTATTTTTGTAGTCTATTTTTTTCCATTCCCCTCTTAAAAAAAAAAAAAAGTACAGCATTATGCATACAGAAATCTGCTTCCATTTAGAGTAATCCTTTCATGACTGTTTGTAAAGATTCACTCTATGGTGAATAAAGGATATGAGTCACCTAACTAATAGAAATTTACTGTCAAAATAAATAACTTAATTCAAAACATAGATTCTTTCAAATTCTTCTGTGCCAGAAAGTCCACAGTACTGTTAACATATAAGGCAGATGGGAATCTCTGGAAGGAAGACTAACAAGCAGAAGGCTGGGGGAGGAGATTTAAAACACAAGAATCTGAAAATCTTTCATTTTTCTTGCAAGGAAATAAGTTCCAATAGGAAAACTAGACTGTTGATTAGAACTTTGTTTTAGGAAGTGATGGAGACTATATTGAATACTTTATGTCACTGTGATTCCTGAGTGAAATGCAAAATACAGTTATATATAACTATTAATTTTCTGTTATACTGATCACCTATCCTGCTCCTCTTCTTTATTTCTCCTTTAGTGCTATGCACTTGTAATGTTCCAACACAATCAGTTCCCTGTCATATTGAATTATTTTTTCTACGAGGAACAGATGAAAACAAACCATTAATATCCTTAATTTACATGTGATGAATAGACCACAGACAGATTAAGAACTGGATTAATTTCATCCATCCCTAGTCATGTAAAATATACACATACAACCTTGCCTAGGATTAAATGGCAAGGCCGGTGGCCCTGCACGTGGCAGGGGGGTTGGAGATTTATGATCCTTATGGTCCCTTCCAACCCTGGCCATTCTGTGATTCTGTGCGATTTTGTGATTCTGAGCTAGGTGCCTTGACTGCCTGCAAACACAGGAGAGGTGAAGGACTTTTCAGAAGATACGGGCCAAACATGATCGAATGGGACAAAATCTCTTCTGGAAATAATTCTGCTGAAAGTAGGGGAATCCTGAACAAGACTAGATTTGATCCTTGCACTTTGGATGATTAGAGTTTGGAGATGAACTACACTCAGTGATTTTCCTAAGACTACGCAGCATGACTAAGGAAGAATCACCAAAGTATTAGTTTCATAAGTGCCTTAACCTCATGAAACTGTTCTTGTATGTCTCTAATATTTTCTGTAACAGAGACAGCTGATGCCTCTGATGAAACTGATAGTCAACTCAAGTACCAATGATGGCATTTCCAAGCTTTAGCTTCACCAGGGAGACAGCACAGCACTGTCTGCACCTGTAGGGGGTGTTTCACACGTCATGGTGTGAAACACACCTCACAGATACAAGCTCCCCACAAATTTATGAACTTGAATTTAACTGCTAGCACCCCAAATTTCACATTTTAACTTGAATGTGAAGTTCCAGGACAAAACTCTGGAAAAGGAGAGCAGAAAAAAAAAAAAAAAAGAAAAAGAAAATAGAACACTAAGGATAAGAAATGATGAAGTTGTGGTTTTTTTTTTGGTTTTTGGTTTTTGTTTTTTTTTTTGAATGACTTTGTATATCTTTTAAGAGCAGTAGAGAAACTGACTTTTTTATACTTTCCTTTTCATTAGAATTCCCTCCAGACTTGTTCCTTCCTCGTTGATACTACTCTAGTCAACCTAAGACTGCAACTAAATTCTTGATTCAAAAACTTCTCTTTACTCCAAAGCTTTCCACACATCATGGAAGAGGTGTCCCATATATACCCTGACTAAAGACTTCTTTGATATCCCCAAATAAATGTATGTGATATTGATATTTATTAAAAAGTATTTCAAGTACTTTTAAAAGTAGATTTTATAAGAAGAAAAAAAAAAAAAAAAAAAAAGAGGTGCTACTGACTTAAGAAGGTCCTAAGAGCTAAATGCTGTTCTCATGGTACACAAAAAAAACCAGCAAAACCAAACCAAAACACCCAACATCTCTTAAAAGGATTTGCAGTATGAAATTTAGATAATCTTTCATGAGGAGCTTCTGTGTTGGTCATTAGTCATAGAATGTCATCTACTATAATGTAGTCATAACATAGGATGTGAGTTATGGAAATAACAATTTCACCAAGTTTTTGGTTTTTTTTTTTCTTTTTTTTTTTTTTTTTTTTTTTTTTTGAGGTGAAGAAGAGGTAGATTAGCCTCAAGAGAAAACAGGACTTCCTCTGCTCTTAGACTACTGCAATACCTCCTCAGATACTTATTATATGACACACAAACTAATCCTAAAAATTAAGTGACGCTCCCCAAACAGTAAAGGCAAACTCAAAGAAGGAGCATTGAAAATGTTATATGATCTTTTCTTCCATTTTTTTTTGCTGGAGGAAAAAGCCCCCAACACACACAGCCTACACAGTATCTGCAAAAACACATACTTTCCTGGGGCTGTAGAAGGCAGGGGGCTTTACCTTTCCCCTTACACATCAATTTTCTAATACTACTCTGGAACTTCTATTTTTATTTTTATTATTTTTCCCCCTTCAAGCTCAATCTCCTGTCTGCTTTACTTTTCCCTCAATTTCTTAAACTTAGGCTTATGTAACAGTCTTTCCTTTTATATTTTATTTTGCACTCTCCTTTTGTGGCTCCACAAGCTCATCTGCCTCTGGAATTGCCCTGAGTCAGCATGTCCCACCATGAGATTTGAGATTAATTAAATGTTTCTCTACCACATCTACAAACTCTGTCCATGTCTTGAGAATATCTCTCAATTCCCCCTCTGTTAGACTCTCCTGTCTTCTGCAGGGACTAAAACAACTTGACTATTAGTATGAGCAAATTCACCACTATTTGTGAGACTTACCAGAACAACCATTGTTCTAACAGATGTGTATCTATCTATCTATATTTTTTTTTCCTCAAGATTAGTAGGATTTCCTCTATCAAAATATATTTATGGAAAAAGAGAGAGCCCCAGTCTTCTTGGTAAGGAGATTTTAAAAAATAAATACTTAAAAATTAAAGAAAAAAGTAGGACTTACAGCCTTTTAACATAATTGAAAATACTCTTTCAAGACTATTTCAGACCTTTATGTGGCTTTTCAAATTGCTTTAGAGCTCAGGTTTTTGCTTACTTCAATTGTAGCAGTGATAAATACAAGCTCCCTGGATGCCTCTTCACCCCTACTTACCTATTCAACAGAGAACAGCACTTACACATTATTTAAATGCCTGTGTGTATAGAAAGGTACATATTCACTATCATGCCCTCTTCAACTATTTCCAACAACAAAGGTATCAGTAGGATTTTGTGCATGCCTGGATAGCCTAGCAGTGCTCAGTACTTACACAGAAAGCCTTCAAGAGCAATCAAAGGTCTTGCAGGAAACAGTGGTGATGTCACGAGACAGTAGCTGGCCTGCTTCTCTTCATGCTACTAGCAGGCTAGAAACTTAGCACAAACATACTACACTGAGACAAAGTTATTATGGGTACTAATATCAAATGACATAAAATCAACTTGATGTCAGTGAAGATTGGCAAGTATTAGCCATGAAGAACTGCAAGTGTTACGAGAAAACAAGACAAATCGTGGTCTTAAAAACAGATGTCTTGCACGGCTTGGGACATGCCATTAGATTTCCCAGACAAAGATGGTGCTGTTCAAGTTGATTGTTATTGCAGAAGTAGTCCCAACAGTTAGAGTAAGAAATTATTTCCTGGGACAGAGCAGGAATTCTTATTTCCTATAGCATAACTCATCAAATTTAGAGTTAGACTGATAAAATACTCGTTATGCATTACCTAGTTAGAATTTACGTTCTTCAGAGTAGAATTCTTCCTTTAGTACGTAGCACTAAAGTTTCTTTAGTACGTCTACTGCAGTGTGCCTCCAAAATACTTCTGGTATTTCCAGTGAGAAGCCCTATATTCACCACATTCTAATTTGTTCAATTACTTTTCTCTATCCGCATGTCTGCCTAATATTCGTATCAGTCAATACTTCCACATTTTTAAATGCTGTTGTACTTCTCGAATTTGTCACAATTTTTAAAGAGTGGCAATCACTAAAAAAAAAAAAACAAAAAAAAAAAAACAAAAAAAGTGAAAATAAAATGTTTTCTACGCTTTGAAAAGAAAAAGGATGTATACAACTCATTTCAAGAAAAAGCACATCTTAGGAGGCACATGGATGTATTCTTCTGTTGCTGTTTTAAACCTAAGAAGAGAAGAGAGAGGGAAAGATACAAAAAAAGGGGGAAAGGAGAGGAAGACAATAACAAAAGAGAAAGAGAAAGTTAAATGAAATAATTTTCATGAAGGTGGCAGAAAATGGAAATAAAATACAGAAATCTCCAAATAACTTCTGAAAACAACATAATACTCAGTTCTGGACTAGAGTAGCTTATCTCAGTTCCTTTTTTTTCCCCCTCCTTCTTTACTTCCCTCCTTCTAGCTTCCATTTCTATATGCTGGCACAACCCATATTTATTCAAATCCTATGCTTTTCTTGTTTTGACATCTATCATCAAACTTTAATATTTCAACCTCAGTTTGATTAACTTCTTTCCCAAACCCTCTTAAGAATTGTCAGCAGATGTGAAGAAGTCATATCAATATCTTTATTAATACAATTGAACAATTTCTATGCTATTTATTCCCCAGGTTTTTCCTTAATAACCCTAATACTTACATAATTTACAGTGGTACTTTGAGTTTTATCCAAGAGGTAGCTGCTATCAAGTCAATGCCCTTAAGCTAAGCCTGTTTGCACTTGGCCAAATAATAAGTTTCACAAAAACATTATTTGCACTCTTTACTGTGACTAAAAGTTTGTCAAAAATAAAAGAGTTTTACTAGCATGCTTCTAACTATACTGAGAAATACCTCCAAAATTACTCATAGATCTCCCATAGAGTAGCACATATATGACATATACTAAAACTATGCTTTCTTCCGTGACCATAACCCTCTGTTAAAGGGAAGTTTATGTCCGCCTTGCATAAACGGAAATCATAAGGTCCATTGTCTTCTACTAACTTGATTTGAGTGGGCTTTCTTTTTCAAAATAGTTAATGATGTACCAAAGCCCAAAGGTGCCATGAATGGGAAACAGACCTATATTTCCAATATGATGGAGCAGCACTTCATAAATCTAATAGAGTGATGCTGTAGAAGTTGTATGGAAACTGGAATTCTCACTTAAAAAAAAAACAAAACCCAAAACAACAACAACCAAAACAGGATCTGGATATGCAGAGAACAATATTCAAAATAAAACAGAATCAAGTTTCTCTTCGAACAGCAAGGTCACAGTTTTTTGGAAAACTCAAGCAACAACAGAATTACCAAACATTTTCAGTCTCCCAGAGTTATCTGGAATACCTGCAGCACGAGAAAGATGTGAAAAAGTGATTTGGAAGCTTGGAAAGATGATTCTACCACCAGAATTTACCCCCAAAAATTTAGATCTCAGTATTTCCCATGGAAAAGGCTGTATTAGGAAATTTCCAATCAATTCAAGTTATCCTCTTTTCAGAGGTCTCAGCTACACCATGAATCAAAGGGGAGACAGATCTAGAAATCATTCCTTCAAATCATACACCAGTATCAAAAGTAAGTTATTTTCCAAGCAGTTGCCAGCAACCCCAGTCTGGGTACTAAGAAAAAGCTGTGCGCCTGAAGCTTCCTCATCTTTTTTGTTTTGTTTTGCTATTGTGCAACCTATTTCTGCTTTCAACTAAGAACACTTGTTCATTATCTAACACAGATTTCACTCACAACATGAGCCACTGATCAGTGGTTATAATGAAAGGCATGAATATTTAAGTTTAATAGTAGGACATGTTATGCTTTGGCTAACACTGAAGTTTAACCTGCGAGCCAAAACTCACCCTTAGTATTCAGAATTCACGTCAGATTTCTTTTTACTATTTTTACTCATTTATTTTTTTCCTCAGCTGCATCATATCTATTTTGCACAACCAGTTCTTTCTTTCTAAACATTGTCAGGGTAGAAGAGAAAACAACTTAACCTTCTGAGGTCATTCAGTTTGTATTTTATAACAACTGAATTTATGTTACTTGTTCAACATAATCACATTAAAAGTGTGACACTGGTTTGGAATCAGAAAAACAGAACTGTGTGATTACTGAAAACCAAAGTGTGGTGTTTTGTTGTTGGTGGTTTTTTAAAATTTATTCTATTTAATAAAAATTCTTCAAGTGTAAGCAGGTAGTTGGCAAAAATTGAAAATTAAATGTAATTGAAGCCACCGTAAAAGGGAAAAGAGAATGGATAGCTGCCATTTAAGTACTAAACTCACCCAAAATGTAAAACAGACAGATATTATGGGTCAAATGCAAAGACACCATGTCAAAAACAGTGTTAAAAGTGAAAATGGAGTATTACAATTTTACATTGGTTTATTCTAGAAGCAAGCTACACCAGCTTGACAGTTTCATCTTTTTTGTTAGGAAAAGAAGAAAAATGTAACAGAACCCAACAAAAAGCTAACAGTCTATTTCCATGAAGCACAAAGGAAAGAAAGATGGATGATTTACAAACTTGAAATCCAGATCAGCGGAGGGCATTTTTATACAGCAAATGTAAAAGTTTACAAATTATTGTTCAGTCAATTCTTTCTCCTACTGTGTACAATTTTTCAGCACCATATCTCTTTTCACTTTCTTCCTCCTACATAATAAATCAGAAATATTTTCTGGCATTTTTCAGAGACAACAGATGCAATATTTTCATTGCTTTCTGATAATGCTGAAACATACTCTAAGCAGTAAATACTCAGTTCCATTGCCAACCTATTTTATGTATATATATTTATGCTTATATATATATATATATATAAAAACTATCAATTTCCTCACATGCACACAACACATATAGATACATCTATTAATAAAAACCTACTCATCTTCTGAAACTTAATTCTATTTTTAAATGTTTATTTGTTGTGATTATAAAAAAGAGACTCAAAGAAAACAAAAATATATTTTTAATTGAAGTATTACAGGATCTTAACTTTTAGCACAGAGTCAGCACCTGTATAAGTCTACGAAAACCTTTCCATAGAGTCCCTCAATCAGCTCGATCTAGGTTGCAGGTTCTCAGATTGCCTGCCCACTCTGCAGCTCCCTATGAAGTGGAAAACAAAGTCACAGCTGTTTCAGGTGATGCTTTTCAGATGCAGCTCTGATCCTGCTCTCACTGTAACTAAGATAGGTAAGCTGTGAAATCCAACCTGAGTCCTTTTGACCTGTAAAATCTGTTATCTTTGCTAACAACTGATGAAATTACAACCCTCCCCCAAACTGTAGCTATTGATCCTTTAAAACTATCAAATATTTGAGTTGCACAGATGTAGCACAGTCCCTAACAATTCAAAAAGTGCTGCATTACCATTGTGACTGGGGGAATGTAGCAACTTTTCCATAGATCAAGAATGCTATAATTTCACAGCAAAGTTTGGTTAGGTGATACATAAGAGTACACAGGCACGATGTTAAAATCTGATGCTAAGTTTTGTAAAAGCGCTTAAGAAAGAGCTTTTAGTAATCAAAATAAAGATTCTGACAGCATAAAACCTGTAAGCTTGGAAGATTTCGGAAATAAACAGGAAAAACAAGTCCAAAGATGTAAAACATGGAGGAAGGAAGGATAATTTCTGCAATAAGTATCAAAATATGAAAATGCTACAAGGATCACAACAAATCCTAGCCATTAAGATGACTTCTGTATCTTCTCATTTTAATATCAAAATGCCTTCGTAAATTATTTTTAAAGAAGTTCTGCTTAATGCAGTTTTCTTCCTTTCAGTTGCAATGCAACAGAAGAAAGGGCAGGAGTTGATAAGAAAAAAAAAAAATCACACACAAGAGGTACTTACTTAAAGAAAACATAAAAATAATGTACAGACATTACACAAAGAACCCTTAGTTATTTATCAATTTAACCTACAAAAAAAATATGAATAAACCTTTCTCCTAGGATCAGCAATATATCCAGCTTTCTTGGCAGGAGTAGAAGAGGTTAGACTTCTTTTTTGTTTGTTTTTTTATTTCCCAAGAAAAAGCAAGAAAGTAATTCAGAGAAACAACAGTTTGAATGTTACCCTGTGACTCAGACGACCATTTAGTGTTTACTACTTACTTGGTTTATTTATTTCAATAGGGGTATAGATTTTATACACATATAGATTTTATATGGTTCAACCACAAGTTATGAGTTGAAATGGAAATCCAGTCTGGGTTAAAATCTTCCTGGAAACACCAAGTTTCAATGGACAGGAGAATTAGACATGGTAAAGTGACTTGGGATACTACTGTTGTCTTCTGTGACTTTGAGTAAAGTCACAGACAGTAGTTAGCTTCCCTATCTTCAAAATTCAGTAGCAATAGTTCTTATCCTTTGGCATGTATTTTGACATCTCTAGATAAAAGGCATAAAGGCAGATAAGTAATATTAAATTCTTTATTTGTGATGAATGTAATTATCCTCATCCATATAACTTTCTATGACTTTTTTTTTTTTTATTTCAGCACTCAGGTATAGAGAGAGTTTCAAAAAAATCAAACTTTATATTATGCTAAGTGATATTATTTTAGAAAAAGAAAGAATAAAAGATTATTATACTTGACAGTTCCAAGGGATAATTCACCCCATTGCAACTAGGTACCTTAAATAGTCTATGATTTCTTTGCCCCCTCTGTGTTTCACTCCATTGACTACAATTATCTCAAATTACATGCCTAAGTTCCACACAGATGCAGTTAGCTAAGAAGAACACTATCCACATAGAAAGTCAGGATTTGAGGCACCATCTTAAACCTTTTGGTTGTAAGCTATGAAGATTCTTGATTTTTCAAATTAACTAATATGACAGTCTGGGGAGTTGGATTTTATTGATGTATTTTTAATTAGAGAGGTAGAAGAAACAATAGAGATTATGATGCATGGTCTTGATCTGCTTGTTTGCAGCATTTATTGCCAATATTGTAACCATGAAGAAAAACTTTACTTGGGTGACACAGCACTGGAACAGGCTGCCCAGGGAAGTGGTGGAGACTGCTTCATTGGAGATGTTCAAGACCCACCCGGACATTTTCCTGTGCAACCTACTTTAGGGAAATTGCTTTAGCAGGGGTTGGACTGGAGGATCTCCTGAGGTCTCTTCAAACCCCTACAATTCTGTGATTTTACTTTGCCATGGATTATTCCTCTCTTAGTTATCTTGAGGAGCTTCTGATTACTGAGCCGCTGCTCAAGGGACTTCTGTGGAATTGGTGTGTGAGTCCTTACTGCCTTATCAGAGGAATCAAAGTGAGCTTGATACAGTAATTTCTGGGTGAATTTTAACTGGCTTAAAAATTTCCCATTTAAATAAAGTTTTGAAATTAAATGAGACCACACCACGCAATCCCCAAACACTGTTTTTTCTCCCGCTATTTAATTCTTTAAAATCTTAAAAAAAAAATAATAATAATCTACGTGTGTATAGTTGGACACATAGGTGCCCATATGAAATTCCTCACTATTTAGTATAAGCTTCTTTCATAATAATAACTAGTGAACTATCTGGATGTGAAATCTACATGCAAATATAAACACAAACTCCTTTATAAATAAACAATACTTTCCAATTCACCTACAAACAAGCTTAATTTTTCCTTGCTTAGAGTAGATCTCCCTGAAAAACTGATATATCTCTATGTACAGTCCGGCAACTCAAGATAACTTTCTAATACTGCTAATCCAGCTATAAGCAATATTTGTTCTGCAGGAATAGTTTACACTGTTTTCTTCACAAAACTGTTTTAAACTGCTATAGACATCTCTATATTAAAAAAAATAATGGATTTAAAATTAATTCAAAATTTATATTCTGATCTCATCACCTATCATACATTCAAAGGCATGAATCCTGCTAGAAGGGTAAAGGAAACGATACTGATTATTTGTAATTGAAATGGTTAAATCAAAGGTATTTGGGGCTGAAAAAAGCCAAATGTTTTGTTTTGCTCAGCCTGAAGAAAAGAAGGCTGCAGGGTGATCTAATTGCAGCCTTTCAGTACCTACAGGGAGCCTACAAACAAGACGGGAATCAACTCTTTGAAAGGGGAAATGGTTTTAAGTTGAGGGAGGGAAGATTGAGGTTGGATGTCAGGGGGAAGTTCTTTACAGAGAGAGTGGTGAGGTGCTGGAACAG
>JAOWBP010002392.1:58660882-58671392 GCA_028571105.1 Tragopan temminckii
CCACCCCTCCCTTCAACCCCAAAGTCTCCGAAAGGCAAATATCCTCAGATTCACAGAGAAAAAGCAATCCGATGACACTGCTTTACATATTCCTTCCCAAACCAAGAAATCAAGTATCTCCCTGTCCCCAGCTAATGGCTTATACATTCAGACTTTAAACAAAAGCAAATAATAATAATAATAATAATAAAGAATCCTAATTCTCAAGCTTCCTACTTAGCACTGCCTCGCTGTTGATGATTTGTGCGGCTGTGTGTGCGTGCGTGTTTGAGAAATGGAGAGATGGGCTTAAAGTATTTTCCATTTCATCAAAGAGCATATATTACTTTCCCGGTTCGCTCCAGCGTTTGGTTTTATGCCCACCCCTTTTCCATCTGCCCATGTCTGAGATGCACAGTGCAGGCGTACAATCATGAGCAGCTTACGACACTCAGTGAACACTAGGTGCCTCTGCATGCTCTACCAACATACTGCTCGGCTGAAGGGAAAGGATTCTTGCTGTCTCTCTGCTCTAAGCATCACCTAACAAGCAAAGCGAACAAAGAATGGGAAATAAAGCTACCCTTAGCCGGTCAGTGAATGCATGGTAATCTCTCTATGGAGTAAAGGTTGTGCCGGTCAATGGTCGTTGCAAATGATGGACATTAAACAGATTGCCAAATCCTGTGGAGTCGTTAGTAAAGAGTTTGGAGTTTTTTTCACGCCACAGTGTTAACTGCAGAGAAAAGGACAGAGGGAGAAGGAGAAGATCAAGCTCATGCACATAGTTCTGAAACTTGCAGGTCCTAGGAGTCAGCTAAAAGCTAGCTGGACAAGCCTTGAGCTCTTTGAGCAGAAGCGAAGTGAGACATTGTGAGCTTGCCAGCCTTGCACAGCTCTGAAAGGGACCGAATTTGTAGCACAGAGGGGTCTTTTTTAGCTCTGCATATAATTAGTCCAAACACAAAGGAAGCAACTGAATGGAGGTTGTCACTCTCTGGAAAAGGGTGGGTAAGACACTTTTTAATTAAATTCTTTCATGAAGAAAGATTTTTTTTTTCTTTGCTGCAGCCTTTAACATGAACAAAATCACTATCATTTTACCTTTGAATGTCTGTGAACTTTAATGCTGCGCAGCTCCTGCATGCTGTAAAGTGAAATATTTGGCTCTGTGTTTGTTCCGTTTGCTGTTTTGCTTTGGTCTGGGCTTTTTTTTTTGTTGTTGCTGTTGTTGTTGTTTATTTTCTTTCTTGTTGCTGTTTTTCCTCTTAAATAAAATATGATGTAGAATTTGAAAAGATTCAATGGACATTCTCGAGCATATTTGGAAATATTCTTGCTAATGGATTTCCTTCTTATCGGTCTCTGTTTAAACTGGCTGCTGAGGAAGCCCCCGGGGTTGATATTGTGTACGCTGGGTATCTTTTCTAAAATGCTTCCAGCCGTGAATAGTGGGTGTCCACAGCTATGTCGGTGTGAGGGCAGGCTTTTGTACTGTGAATCACTGAATCTCACAGAGATGCCTCGCAACCTGTCGGGCATGATGGGCTTGTCTCTGCGGTACAACAGCCTTTCAGAGCTGCATGACGGACAGTTCACAGGGTTAATGCAGCTCACGTGGCTCTATCTGGATCACAATCACATTTGCTCAGTGGAGGGGAATGCCTTTCAAAAATTGCGGCGAGTTAAGGAGCTCACCCTGAGTTCCAACAAAATCACCCAACTGCCCAACAACACGTTCCGACCCATGCCAAACTTGCGCAGTGTGGATTTATCGTACAACAACCTGCAGTCGCTGGAGCCCGACCTATTTCACGGGCTGAGAAAACTCACGACTTTGCACATGCGGTCAAACGCTATCAAGTTTGTGCCGGTGAGAATTTTTCAGGACTGTCGCAGCCTGAAGTTTCTAGACATAGGATACAATCAGTTAAAGAGCCTGGCTCGAAACTCTTTTGCGGGCTTGTTTAAGCTCACCGAGCTGCACCTCGAGCACAATGACTTGGTGAAGGTGAATTTAGCCCACTTCCCCAGGCTCATCTCCCTGCACTCGCTTTGCTTGCGACGGAATAAAGTCACCATCGTCGTCAACACTTTGGACTGGATATGGCAACTGGAAAAACTGGATCTCTCTGGCAACGAAATCGAATACATCGAACCTCACGTCTTCGAAAGCGTGCCTCACCTCAAGTCCCTGCAGCTGGACTCCAACCGGCTGACCTACATCGACTCGCGCATCCTGGACTCCTGGAAGTCTCTCACAAGCATCAGTCTGTCGGCCAACACCTGGGACTGCGGCCGCAACGTCTGTGCCCTGGCCTCATGGCTGAGCAACTTCAAGGGCCGCTACGACAGCAACCTGCTCTGTGCTACACCCGAGTACGCGCAGGGCGAGGACGTTTTGGATGCAGTCTATGCTTTCCACCTGTGCGAGGACGCAGTCGACCCCACCAGTGTCAACACCCTGTCCCCTGTGACCAACAACAGCGACCAAATGTTTGGCTACGGCTCGGCCGCCGCCACGGCCTACGTGCCGGAGGCCGACGAGGAGCCGACGACGTACGCCATCACCGTGACGCTGCCCGGCGAAGGCGCGGAGAACGCCGTGCAGATTCACAAGGTGGTGACGGGGACCATGGCACTGATTTTTAGCTTCCTCATCGTGGTTTTAGTGTTGTACGTCTCTTGGAAGTGCTTTCCAGCCAGCATAAGGCAGCTAAGACAGTGCTTTGTAACACAGCGCAGGAAGCAGAAGCAGAAACAGACCATGCATCAAATGGCTGCCATGTCAGCCCAGGAGTATTATGTTGATTACAAACCCAACCACATCGAGGGAGCCCTGGTGATCATTAATGAGTACGGATCTTGCTCCTGTCACCAGCAGCCAGCGAGAGAGTGCGAGGTGTGATTTGCCTTGGGGATTTACACAGTGTGCAACCAAATAGCGGCGTGCAGACGGGGAGCAGAGTGGGGGGTTTGTGGGGCTTTGCTGAGGATTTCGCGGGCGCTCCTCTGCTGAAATCACAGGAGCTGTCAGCAGAACTTGATATTTTAGCTTTATCATGTCTTAAAATCTTCAGGACAGCCAATCTTAAAATTTCCTATGCTAATACTCCCTTTGAAGATCTGTCAATATTCAGGAAACTGAGAGTGTAAAAAAGGTACTGATTATTGATCTTTTGTAAACTAAGGAAAATGTTTAAAATAAAAAAAAATAGCATTTACAGTTTTTACAGACTGGTGTATATTACCTGAATTGTTCCCTGTATACAAAATGCAACAGTTTAACTTTTTTTCTCTTCATACTGAGTGTTGAATCCAAAGCCTGGGAGCAAAGAAGCCACGTAAAACAGGCTGATAAAAATTAACCCAATGGCTTCCTGTTGTAATTAGTGCACATTCACTTCCATCATTTTACTGGTGATATGAAGCATGATGCCAGAATTCTATGTGTGTTCCTGCGCTACCTGTAACTGGATGTTAGTGCAGCCAGTGCACTCCAGAGGGGCTAAAGTTCTGCCCATGCCCCAGGACTGGGAGTCAAAGGGGTTTTTAAGCACAGCTCACTTGTATGTTGCTATAAGAGCCATGAAAACTGCATCGTAACCCCTAAAAGTAATTTTTTTTTTTTTTTAATCAAAATGGATCATATTGCAAAGTCTTGTAAAGAAACAAACAAGTGAAATGCTGCTGAAAGAGTGCTAGTCATCGTCTTCTTTAAAACAAAAATATGAGAAAACCCTAAGTGTAAGGGCTTTTGCTAGCATTTCCCCACTTCTATGCTTGCTCTGAGCTATGACCAGAGCAAAGAAACCTTTGCTTTGCTTTATGCACTTAGAGCCACACTGAGAGGCGAGCAGGAGCAGTTCAGTGCTCAGTGGTGCAACCTGTGTGCATTTGGGGCTGTGAGTGGGACAGAGCAACCCAAGCATACTTCTGGGATCTCTGGCACATGCTAGCAAAGCTCGCCTTGTGGCCCTCACTGCCCTCACCAACAAAACAGCCTGAAACCCACACAGAGGCTGAAAGCATAGGAACCCTCCCTACCAATGACTGATCCATGGGATTTATAGGTATGAACAGTGATTTGATGATGTAGAATCACACGGCTGCTTTATTCTGATTGCCCTTAAATAAAGGCTTCCTTTCCTTGTATTTTGGATTTTTCATTCTAGTACATGAACAACCTACTGCTTGATCCTTCAAACAACTCCCCTCATACTAATGAAGGTGAGGCAGTTCTATAACACCAGGCAGAGCATCTTGAATTTCTCTCCATATAGCATAGCATGCTAATAAAATGCTGCAGATAGAGAACCAGGAAACATTTTTTTATGCTTTGTACATATTTCCCTATCCCTAAGATGCAAGAGAGGAAAACTCCAGAAATCTAAGAGAAATTTTAACAGAACATAGGGTTTTTTTTCTTTTTTTTTCTCTTTTTTTTTTTTAACAGCATCCAAGTGCTACCTACTCTTAAAAGGATACAGCAGTCTTACAAAGAAGAGATTAGGCACAGCTCATGTAATTTTTTTACTGCATAGCAGCTTTTTAGCTGCTAATTTTAACCATAAAGGGTGAGCTTTATATTTTTCCTAACTGGCACTATTTTTAAGGGGTCAAAACTTATATCTTCCTCGTATATACATCACTCTGTTTAATATTAAATACGAGATAGCCTTCTAGAAAAAAAAAAAAAGTATTTAAAATGACTGTAATGTTATCAATGACATCAATGAGAATATGCATTGGGAGAGGATTCTTCAGGGGAATTTTAATAAAAATAGACTTTTTAAATCAAAGCCACTGAAAAATTACCCCCAGGTTTGAAACAAGCTGTCAAACTGGCCCTTTATCTGCTTAAACAACTGTACATTTCTGTTTCTTTGCCTCAAGCACACAGGGGCCTGATCCATCCCCAAATTCTCAATATAGGAACTGTCAATAGAGGAACTTATGAGCAAAGGTACTGTAGGTAACGGGAGAAGTTACTTCATGCCATGCTGACTGAGACCAGAAATGTGTATTTTCCCCTTTAAAGCCCTCTCTGAAATCAACACAGATCTAAGGTTAACTTTGGACTACGTTATACATTCCTCAAATCAACATCCAGCACTGCAATCAGAAGGACTGATTACAGCTAAATGCCAGAAAGCTTCCAAATCCAACCAAGACTGTTAACATATTGTCTACATATGGTTAAAAAAAAAAAAAAAAAGGGAAAAAACAACAAACAAAATCTTTCTTTACATAGTGATCCCCTGTTACTCAAAGGAAATGTATTAGTGCTGTCATGTTTTTCACCCTGTAAATCTGATGCAAATCTGATATTGAGAAACAATTATCCTGTGCTTGTATTTCTATGTACTTTTTAGCATAGCTGTTGGTTGTATTTTAAACACAACCCTCTGGAATGATTCCGGTTGTTTATTGGTGTTAGCAACCTCAAGCAAAGTTTGCAAGATGTGTGCAATTCCACCTTTGCAATTTATTCACCCCGTGCTTCATGCTCAAGTGACAGCTTGAGTAAACTGAACAGAACATTTGGCTTTCAAGGGGCATGATTCCAGAAGTGAAGGCAAATTTCAATATTGCCTGTTGCCATTTCTCCCAGAGGGAGGTAATGACCACCAATGGCTTGCCACCCCAGCAGGATGATGGATGAACCCTCCACGGAGAGGACAGCACTCTATTAAACTGCCAAAAATGAGCTGTTTTACGATCTTCATGCAAAAAATCTTTTATAACAGTAATGCCTTCTAGAGACAGCCCCCTGATGATCTCCAGATATCTGGATTCTCATGTACTGGTGCAAAGAAGACTGCCACCTGTTCCATGGCACAGAGGTGCTCCGTTGCCTGCCCACATTTGTTCTAAAAGTTGATGTGACAAAAACATGGATAATAAAAAGGACGCAAGGATTTCATTTCAATTCAGCTCTTACAAACCCAGTTATTCATCCTGCAACTGGCTGCTTGCATTGGTATATATGAGAAGTCTTCTATTTGTAATGTATTTATGGCAACTGCAGGAATACATTTTCTCCTCACTATTCCTTTCAGATTTCATGTTTACCAGCTGTCCAGACATATGTCATTCCCTCTCTCTAGATCCCCTTACCTTGGCTCACTCTTTGGCTCAAAAAAAAAAAAAAAAAAAGGAAGAAGAAGGGGAAAAAAAAAAAAGAAAGATACTTTTGGGGTTAGCTGTGACAGTCTCTTGTTCAGATTATTGGGAAATATCAAAGGAAATAAAATATTTTAAATAGTCCCCTTTGAATGTTCCACTTAACATGACTAATCTGCCTTTTATAATTAGGTAATTAACATTATTTTTTTTTTAGTGTTCTTAACATACAAGACAGGGTGAAAGGCATGAGAAAGAGCCATCATTTTTGAAGATGGTTAACACTATCAGTGTTATAGATCTCTAATATGCAATCTCTTGCTGCTAACATCAATACACACTCACAGTGCACCCAGTGATGAAGGAACTGTTGCTGTGTATGCTATGAATGTATATAAGGGATAATTTATTTTCTTTTCTGTCTTTTTTCCTTTTGTTCTGTACTAAAGAAAAAAAAAAAAAAGAAAGTGATATGAAACCACAGAATCAATGCTAATGTATCACATTCTGCTTCTGGCCTGAATATATAAAAATACAAAGAAATTCTGTGTTAAAGCTGCAAATTCCCTCCTTTACCACGCTGTCTGAGTACTGCAGGGGGCTAGGGCAGTGTGAAAATGCAGCTCCATGCTTGGGTATTAACTGCCTTGCACATGGGTGCAAAAATCATTACTGATACCTAAGGATATTTTTGTATTCTGTAGTAGATGCTCTGTGATTCTATGGCAAAGGTGTTGAGGGGTACTTGAAATGCACCTAGTTGGTTGTTTTCTTTGGCTCCAGTAAGGAGCCTCTCGTTTGCCTTTAAGATTGACTAAATTTGTTTCTTGAACATGTCTGGTTCTGCATTAATAGCAAAAGGATGCTCTGAATACCCCTTCCCTCCAGCTTCTCCAGTGGTATTCAGAATGGCAAATAAGTATTTGATAAGGAAGCTTATTAGTAGTGCTGTGATAATAATAATAATAATAAAAATGAAGAGGTGACAAAAAAATGAGAGAAAGGACTGGAGAAATGAAAAGGAAATGAAGCTGTGGTTCAGCTTCCTCTGCCTTTTCGTGTGAAAGATGGTAAATCTAAAGGACCAGCACAGATGAAAACCAAGACTGAATGTGGGTGAAGAAAGCGGTTTTAAAATCTGTGCAAGCAGGGATGAAACAGCTCCTGGAGAGGAAGGCACCGCAGCAAACAGCTCCATTGAACAAGAAAGAGAAAAGGAAGGGGCAAGGGCACAGATGAAAGGGAAGATGAAACCTGGTGAGAAGGTGAGGGGACTGCCACACACGCCAGGTAAATGAGATTTCTCAGTGCCTTCACCTCCCACATGGCAAGGGCAAACAGCATTGGTTTGAAGAAGACACCCAGCCCCTCTCTCTCTTTCTGTCTTCTCAAACATACACACATTTTGACATGGGTTAGTGGGCATAGTGGGGACGGGTTGATGGTTGGACTTGACCTTAGAGGTCTTTTCTAACCTAATGATACTATGATTCTATGTTTGTTCACTTTTCCACTGCCTATTCCACTACTTTTGCTGGCTGGACTTCCTATCTACCCTCAGCACAGTTCACCACGTACTTTCTAGAAAATAAGGCTTTAATAACCAACTTATATCATTTTTTTCCATCCTTTAAGAAACATTCATTTATAGAGAAGGGGATGGTGAGCTACAGCAGATTCTGCTGCTAAATACATCCATGCTCATTCTCCCTCATATTCAGCCTCTGTATTCATGGCTATTATGACAAAACATATCTGAGGTATTTCTGCTGGATCCAATTTATCTTCATGCACAGAGGTTATACTTTTCCTTGACCTGCTCGACCCATTCTAATATTAACAAATTGAGCATTTATATGGGTTCCTTTCCAAACACGAAGTTGATTAGGAATTTAGGAAACGCTGGTGATTTAGAGATTAACCTTTTACAGAATTACTGACATAAACCAGAGCTATTACGCTATTAGAATCTATGTAAAAGCCAACAGAAAAGCATATTTAGAGCCACGTAAAAGATTTTCCATCCACCAGTTTACTTCTTTTTCACAGCAGAGAAATCTGATGAAAGGAAAGGAGTGAGCGCAATCCACCTCTAAAGTTATCTAGAGGGAAGCAAGGCTATAAAAATATAACAGAAACCAAGCAACAATCTTCTGCTGGCATGACAGAGCCTGTAATCGGGTGGGTGGCTGTGAAGAGCCAAGCTGAATGCTGCAGAGCACTGTAATTTTATTGCAGTGTGGCTGCTTTAAAGCAAACCCATTTGCAATGAAATCTGTACTTCCGTGAGAACATGGCAATTGTTTTTGTTATAAAGATAACGTCACTTGTTGGCATTCAGAAGCAATTATTCAGCCTTTAAGCCAATTACTGCTCCAACTCGCCTTTGCTGGTGTGACAGTTGGGTGAGAGAGGCAAATGTAGCAGGCTGCAGTGGCTGAAGAACAGCATCGTGTGTGCCTGTGCTTGGCAAACAGCACACACTATGCTGCTAAGGCACTTTTTATTTTAAACCATTTTGCTGCTCTCGTGTTCTTCACATCCTCACGCAGTAACTACAGCCAGAGATGTCCTTCAACATGGGTGCTATGGGAACCCGACCGATCCCGTGCCGTGACTGAGCTAACAAAGCCTAAACCCGAGATTTCAAAGGTAATAGGTGAGTATAAAAATTGACTTCATCACGGAATTACCATTTTGAGCACAGCAGATTTATCTGATTGGCATGCTTGGAAACTAAGCTCATCCCCTGCAAAATTTGTTCTGGCCTTTTTTTCAGACGCACTCTTGTCCTAATTGCAAACCAGAGCACGGCGCCGGAGAGAGGACTTAAAATTGTATTTTCAGTAAAATCTGAGATTAAAAAAAAATAAAAAATAAATGCACGGACATATCAAACTGATTAAAAGGGCTTGTCCAATGAAGGTGATGCAGCTTATATATAATAAATCTCAGTAAAGCAGCACACCTCTGTACCCTAGTGGTTACATAGAGGTATGAGCAAGCATCCTAATAGCTGAGGGACTCAGCACGAAAACAGATTGCTGAATATCCTTTAAAATATATTAATTCCCTCTAATTTTTTATCCCAGCTTAACCGTTCTCTCATTTTCCATTCCCAGAATTTCACAGGCAAAGTGAATCAAAGGTTGGTGGGAGGGACGCCCTGAAAATCCCAAACTAAACTGCAAGAACAGCCCACAGCTGCAGAATTCCAGAGATTCGGATTCCTTTATCAGCTGCCAGCCTTGTGAAACGCATCTGCAATCAAACCTGTTTGCAAGCTGAGAGCAAATCATGCTCCTGGGAGTAAACCCAAACCTGCCTCTAACCCAATGCCTCTGCTGACAGTTTGACTTGCCAAGAGGTCTGGTAAATACTAAAAAAAAAAATAAAAATAAAAATGTTCATAATAATGAGATAAACAACCTTGGGATTTTTTGCCCCCTTTTTTCAAACTTTGCTCCATCCTAAAATTCATGTTGACAAGGAACTGACTTCTCCAATCCAGATTATTTCCCAAAGCAATTTTCCGACAGCAAACAGAAAGTTGTGGCTGCTGCTTAAAGGTTTGCAATCTTCATACTAAAGAGGCAACCACATGTCAAATGTTTACCTTTATTTCATGTAAATATCACTCCATATTGGACATTCAGTATTTCTCTGCCTGCATATGCAACTGCCTTCATCTTCACACCCATTTCTGCTGTCAGATGAATTCCCCAAACAACTGCTTGTGATGAATTTAACATCTAATTGCTGTAAACTAATAAAGTGATTGTGAGTCCTAGGGCCCTAACCATAAGGAAATGATAGAGACAATAAATGAGTAGAAGAAATGCATCAGAAGTTCACTCAGGGAAAGGAAAAAGGGGAACCCACTAAAGCAAAAGACACTGCATATGGGTAGGCTTAGGGCTGCAGAAGGTGAAGGGCATTGAGCATCAGCTGCAGAAAGGTGAAATACACAAGACACAGGAAAACTGTGCTAAAAGAAAAGGGGACAGGTGCCCACAGCAGGTGAATCAGGAAGAGAACAAGGTTATAACCAACACAGGAGACACTCGTCAGGGGATAACAAATACCTGTGGCAATATTTAATGACATACTGAGAACAAACAAACAGCAATCCATGAAGTCCAATTAAACCATATCCTGAACTTATTTCCCCACTGTCGTGTTTTTGTGCTTTGGTGGTGGTGGTGGTTTTTTGGGGGGTATATTTTTAAAAATCTAACTATTTGTTATCTGTTATCTTTATCAGTGACACAGACAGTGGGATCAAATGTACCCTTAGAAAGTCTGCAGATGACACCAAGATGAGTGCCGCAGTTGACATCATAAAAGGAAAGGATGCCATCCAGAGGGACTTGATAGGTTTGAAAAGTAGGCCCATGTGAACTAA